>JASDQU010027009.1:4241-14675 GCA_032191745.1 Picea mariana
AATGCATGATCTACTTACCATGGTATGAAAGCACGTTCATTGAAATCATCTCGCTACGTGTATGGAATGGGCCGTGGCTTGCGAGTGTCAACTTATCTTGTCAAATGCTTCATGTACTTGGTTTAATGCTGTACACAGATTTAGGGTAATTGTTTATGCAGGCATATAAATTCATGTCTATTTGTCAATTCAACATGCAGGTAACCAGATTTTACAAGGACAAGGAGCATGCAGAAGTGGAATTCACTGTAAGAGAGATTCTCACTACTTTTTTTTTTTATTGATAAACAGATATGATATCCATGTCATTGTTTTGAAAATTTAGGGAAATGTATAATCTGTTTTTATTCTATCCTACTCAACATTTTGTCTGTTATGGCTACTGCATTATTTTCTGCTTAGATAGTATTTGCGCGACACAGACTTTTAAATGAAAATCCCCCAAAAATCAAACCATCTAAAAAGATGTAGGGTGCTTTTCTTTGTTAAGTAAGAAATTTGTATCATTGTTTGACTGATTAGAGTACCTCATTTTAAATAGTGGATGAGTGCATTGTTACTCTTGGACATTTTTTCATTGCTAACAAACATTATATTTAAATGTGCCTGAAGGTTGGTCCCATTCCAGTCGATGATGGTGTTGGAAAGGAAGTGATAACTCGAATGACAACAAATATGACTACCAATAAAGTGTTTTACACAGATTCTAATGGAAGAGATTTCATAAAGCGGGTAGTGTTTTATTTCCATAACATCTCACAGTGCATCTCTGCTTACATTTGTTATTTTATGAGAAATAAAAAATTCCAAACTGGAAAATATAAAAGTTAATAAGTCTTTTGTTAATTAAATGCTATAGAAATTCAGCATTCCTTTCCCAGGAAAGATTCTGTTATTTAGAAAATAATGCCATGATAGAAAGGTCTCTCATGATTTGAGGAGTCTATCTATAAAAAAGCATAAACATAAGCTGTTTCCTAGGTTAATTGGAGAAGAAAACCCCTTTTTTCTCTACAACAACTCCTTTTTGTCCTTCCAAACTCTCCCCCTCCTCTATTAGTGTCCTGTATATTATCTTCTCCTTCTTCAATGTCCTAATCTGCCGCTTGCCCATAATGTGACACTATGATGCAGGGGCATCATGCTTTGGCTCGTGTTTGCTTGTTTTCCTTAGCACCCGAAGAAACTTTGGTTTTAATGGAGGAGGTTGTTGGAGCAATTACCAAGGAAAAATATTCCATTTGAGCACTCCAATCAACCATCCATAACAATAACAACTAAACAAGAGTTCAAGAATGTATTCTCCACAAGCTTCTAGCAAAGTTTACAATGAGAGGAGCTTCTCTTACATAGAGAAGAAAACCAACAACCTCCTTAATATAATAACAATAAAATCCTAGATCTAGCCTCGGAATCCATAAAAAATTATTATCTCTTTAACTAACTAGAGAGATATAGTCACTGATACAATACAATAAAATGTGAGGTAGTTATGCCACATGTACAAAGTCTCTGATACCATGAAGATTTTCCAGGTCCTAGGTCCTATCAAGCTGCCAACTAAGTCTGTGTTTGACCTCGAGTTGTCTCTAAGTTTCATTTGTCTAACAATGGTTTGTTGTTGTTTTAGGACAACAAACTGTTCAGTAACTTCTTCGCTGATTTGTTACGGTTACATAGGCCAAATGGGTGCTCTAGCATGTAGTTTTGTCACCAAAGGTTAGCACATGCATACCATAAGATATATAACACACCTAAATATCTATTAATGCTGAAATAAATGTTGTTCTAAACTCTAATATACATGAAATGAACAGAGGTATTTTTGGTCAACATGACCCTGGATAAACCTCCCCAGGGAAAACTAGTTTGAGATGAATGTATATATATGGTATGCTTCAAGCATGTAATACAAAAAGGAAGATAAATACAAAGGAACCTGATACTCTGTAAACTCAACACAAGCTCTGCAATGGTTCCTTGGGATGTGCGCCCCTAGAAGAGTGCACCCTCTCCTTCCTTGACTATTCCTAAAGTTACGTGCGCCCTTGCTCTGTCTCTTTGCTGATTGAAGAACCCTTGCATGCAAACTTCCCTTTTCTTTCCCTCTCCACAACCCACAAATCAGAAACAAGAAAGCTCCACATAAAATGCTACCAGGTAGACAGGCACCCTCTTCCTCAAGTGCGCCCTCCTCCTAGCAAATACACTCAACACAAATAAACGAGACTCCAACCTGCCTTGCGCCCTCCATGAACATGTGCGCCCTAGCTAGTTGAGCTCTCCTTTGAATTCTCACCTCTCTACTCCTCACCAAACTCTCAAGGTGAACAAGTGAACAATTGAGCTCTCCTTTGCCCTATGCGCCCTCCTTAAGGATGCATGAAGAAACCTAATAAATGGGTGGATGAGAAAATCTCATCTCATCCCAAGTCAATGGTTGAGATCATCTCAAGTAAATCTCAACTCAAAACCCACTTTACTTAAGTTTCCATAGTTTCACTTTATGTCCCTTAATTCACCCACAAAGTGAATTAATTGTTAAGTCAAAGTGAAATTAGACATAAAGAACATGGTACAAGGTACAAAGTACTTCTCACATGTGTTTAGAAGTTCACAAACACAAGGGGACCACTTTTCAGAATCCAAGGTACCCAAATCTCAACAAGGAGCTTCTCTTATATAGAGAAGAAAACCAACAACCTCCTTAATATGATAACAATAAAATCCTAGATCTAGCCTCGGATCCATAAAAAAATATTATCTCTTTAACTAAATAGAGAGATATAGTCAACGATACAATACAATAAAAAGTGAGGTAGTTATGCCACATGTACAAAGTCTCCTAGGAGAGAGGACGTCTCCACCAAAAAGAGGAAGAAGGTGGTCAAAGAGCTCAAACGTTCCTCCAAGCAAGGTAACTACCTCAACAAACTCTACCAAGCAAGGTCGACCCCTCCAAAAGATGAAACAACCAACACAAAAATCGTCCAAGTGGCACGTGTGGCTCCAAATAGGTGGACGACTCCTCCAAATGCTCCAACGGTCATGTGGTGAGTCTTCCAAGGCATAAAAACCTCCATGATCCATGCTAATAGCCTAGTCCAAGGAAAATATGGTCCACACCACTCCCATGAACAAAGGAGATGCTCTAATGCGCAAGGAATATGCTCCAATGACCTCAACAAGTTGGATGGCTCCTTAAAAGTGATGATAAATGCCTCCAAATATATGCCAATGGGTGGTGATCACCAAGTGACATCTTCTAATAGATCAATAAATCCTTTAATTTTTATCCCTTTCCTAACTTGACCATGGTGTGGACATTAGTAACCTTAATAATTAATTACATGTGAAAACCCCTAAGACAAGATGCTTTTCCTACCTAGGACTCTAAGTTAGGTGTAGGTGAAGTGATGAATGTGGTACTAGGGAAAGGGTGTTTTAATGATTTAACCCTCATAGTCATATAGGATGAGTGAATAAGAGGTCTTCTCCTTAGATTTCAAGATCTAGGGGTTATCATTGTTAGTTTCCACATGTGCTCCTTTAGAGGGAGTGCCTAGCATTGAGTTACCATTCCTTGAGCCTCCTTTTTTTCGTATTCCCTTTTTTCTTTTTCTTTTTATTTGCTTAGTCCCTTCTTTCCTTTCTTTTTTTATATTTTAGAATGGAACTTAGGGAATAGGGCTTTTTTGCAAGGTGGCACGGTCCATATGTATAATAATATGACTTTGGGTGCTTCTACCTTGAGCATTTTCTAGCTCTTTGATTTGATTCAAGAATTTTCATACATGGGAATTTCTTTGTATATTTATACCTTTCCATATGACATTTGATAAGTCAATCATGATATGGGACATGTTGAGAATGCGTTAAAACGATGATGAAATGACAAGGTGTGAAAGATAGCTAGGGGAAATAAAGGGAATGATATGAAACACCTACCTAGGTCACTAGTGGTACAACTCGACTCATAAGGTGACACACTTATCTAGAGGTAAATTATGAACACACCATGGAACAACCTAGTAAGAGACAACAATTAAGAGTGTTATGAGCCATTATAGAATACACCAATGATCACCATGGACCGTGACCATCATCGGAGAAGAAACATCACCATGTGTGAGAGGAAGAGCATAAGGTGCAACACTATCTAATACAATCTCCATCAAACACCTGACATCATGGGGTCAACTGAGCAAATGTTGGAAATGTCTCTAGCAAACATCCATGGATAATCCATAGATCTCATCTATGGAACTATTGGTTGTGATCAAAATCACAAGTGCATCGATCCTTCGGTCAACCCTACAAGTCATGGGGCAACATCTAGCTCCAACATGGGGACATGCGCTCAAGATATTGTGCTTGAGAACCTAAAAAATATCTAGTACTCCATGTCCTGTACTCCACATCAATCACCAAAACCTACTAATACTCAACATCAAAGAATTAGACCGAAAAAACAGGGCGAGATGATCACCCTAGTTTAGAAATCAAAACTCTTATCTTTTTTAATGACAAGACAAACTATAAAATGCAACTACCTAATGATGCATGATGTCAAGACAAATTCAAAATCAGAAAACAAAATAAAAATATGTGAAGAAGAACTACTTATATAATGTATTGCTTGGAACAAGCTTATTTTTCCTACTCTACCACTAGTTCTAACACTAAATGTCGTCCACAGAATAGAGCTTGAGAAGATGACAATTAACCAACAAAGGAAAATTCTCCCCATTTGGACTAGTAAGATAGAAAGAATTCGTTCTAGTCAACTTTTCAATTTTATAAGGACCAAGCCAACGGTTATTGAATTTCTTGTGCATACCAAGCTTCTCCTTTCTTTTATCCCACATGAGTACAAGATCTCCTTCTACAAAATTTCTCTGAGGAGCCTTTTGATCAAATATTCCTTTGATTCTTTGCTGACTTTTTATCATGTGATCGAATGTTGTTTGCCTAGATTCTTCCAATTCTACCATTTGATCGATTCTTGCTTGAACAACCTCTTGATTCATTGTAAATTGTTGCAACAAGTGATAAACATGAATCTTTAGGTTGATAGGCAATTTAACTTTTGTTCCATATACTAGTTTAAAAGGGATTTTATGTGTAGCACTCTTAGTTGTAATTCTGTTTGCCGACAATGCATAATTGATTTTACCATCCCAATTCTTTTTATTGTCACCGATTGTTTTCTTAATAATGTTCATCAAAGTTTTGTTATTTGATTCATCCAAGCCATTTGCTTGCGGGGAATAATTAGAAGAATGAGATAGAACAATAACATAGTTGAAGAAAAAGTTAGGTAAAGCTAATGACTTGAAATCTCTTGCATTGTCAATGGTGATTTTAGTTGGGGTACCAAATCTTGTGATTATCTTATCTTCAAAGAAACTCATGACAACTGCTTTAGTTTCCTTCTTTGTAGGTATGGCCTCTACCCACTTGGTGAAATAATACGTAGTAGTTAGAATCCACCAATATCCATTACTAGAGTTGTATTTAAATTCATCAATAAAATCCAAACGCCATTGTTGAAAAGAAGCTCTTACTACAATAGGTTTTTTTACCCCCTCTCACATAGGGGTAACTAGAGGAGATCATGTCTCATGGCCTGTAATGAAGACATTGATCCCGACCATGATGATGACCAACATATCCACTGATAACAGCCCAACAACCCCTTAGATGCCTCTTCTTCGCCAACATAGTTCATCACATCCAATCAACATAGATCTTGGGAGATGGTAGACCAACATCATCATGAGGTACATTAGCCCTTGTTTCATATGAAGTGTTGTGCTTAATATACTAGGCATGTGAATGAGGATCATTGGTTGAAGTTGGATAATGAATCATAAGATCAAGAAGTTTTGTTTATTTCCTTGTTTCACTTTGGTGGCCAACACTTGTACTCTAGTCCCATGTTGTCGCCCCTAAGGAAAAGGGGTATTACCGGGGGGTAATGTTCTGTTTCCCCAACATACTTAACACTTACCATCCTAGGGCCTGTCACAGTTTATTAAGCTTCGATAATGGGTCATGGTTCATTCTCTCATGAGAAGAGAGGCTAAAGACCAGAGGTTGATTGCAACTGCTAGTAAAAATAATGAAGAAAGAATGATGCTAAAGAAAGAAAGGAATAATAGCAAGGAATTTTAAAAAACCAGTCCATACTTGAGCTCTACTTTGTCGCGTTTTCCCTAGTCCCAAAGCAATGAATGCTAAACCTTGAAACCTTATAAAGGGGACTTGCAAATTAATAGGACAATATAAAAGGCAGATTAAGGGGTTGGAAAAACGTAGTGCCTTGAAAGTGGTAACTCAAGAGCAAGCTCACCCTCCATAAAGGTGCTCATAGAAAAGGACTAAAAGATTCCATAAGCCATGAAGTAAGCGTAGCACGTTTCACTATCACACTTACCCTTGAAGGGTTCTTTTCTTTCCTACTTCCCTCGGGACGTATCCCTCTACTTGGGTCTTTTGTTTTACCCTTGAACACCCCATGATGACTTGAGATGTCATAAGGCACTTGATGATGGTCTTCCGCCTCACTTGCACTACGTGATAATGACATGTGGCCTTGGGAGGCCTCCTTCACCTTCTTGAGGGCTTGACGTCACCACATGTGTGACGCTATGATGTATTATTTGCATGATTTATCCTCGTAGAGGCTGTTTTGAGGGGTCGACACCACTTATAGCATGAATTATTGATGTTTTACTCAATTATGTGGACAAATAGTGCTTGGTTGCCTCATATAAATAGAGGAAGCACTTAAAACATTTTAACGTCACTCTCACACTTGTGAGACACACCTATACTTGTCTCTTCTCTTCTCTTTTTCACTAAGAGTACTTGTGCGCAACATTTGAAGGAAGGTTTTTATTGGATGCATTCCTCTTGTTGATGATTGGATGGTGAATTAGGGTTTCCTCATGCATGCATTTTGTAACATCCCGCTCTTGCTCGCACTGAGCGAACTTATTCTTTGAGGACACTTGCTTGCAAGTGATCCGGATTATTCTACTATTGGCCATTGATTATGATTATGAGGCATTATGGATGTGATTATATGTTATTTTGTTGTATTGACTTAGACAGGTGCTATTGACTTGGTTCTCCTGAGTGTGCAGGATTTGACCCTCGAGGATGCAGAGGCATCGATGAAACCCTTGGACTCTGGATCAAGTCAGGGAGTGGACTATTGGGGTTTGATTGTTGTATATATGACATGATTCGTTGATGATGCAGGTTGACGATAGCTTGCCGACCAGACTCACATGTGGAGTAGAGGGGTCACGCACAACAACCAGATATGTTGATGGAGAGGTGTCGACAACAACCCTGCCACAGCCTACTAGTACTCCTGCAGTGGCTCGAACTGTAGGTTAACGATTACCTAGTTCGAGAAGACCCATGATGCCGTGAGGGCAGACTGCGACAGTTGCTCACGATGATTCTAAGGGGCGCGCAATAAGGTAGGGGCCTTATTCCTTAGAGGCCCTTAATCTCCCACAAGATCACCTGACGGAGTATTGAATCCAACTGTTTTTGATGTCTACCAGGTCAGTCAAGAGGCGAGTGGCACCCTTGGAGCACGTAGTGCATCCTGAAGGGCACGTCGCGCAAGGGAAACATAATGAGGCGAGTGGCACCCTTGGAGCACGTAGTGCGTCCTGAAGGGCACGCCGCGCAAGGGAAATAGAATGAGGCGAGTGGCACCCTTGGAGCACCTAGTGCGTCCTGAAGGGCACGTCGTGTTGTTAACTAATAAGTGAATAAACCTAGATGGCCTTAGAACGAATGATGTGATGAGAAAATTTTAAAACAATTTTTTTCCCTCATATAATGTCGCCCAACCTCGAAAATTAAAATCTAGGTCTAAGTGATGCTTATGGAAAAAAAAAACAATAATAACAATCATATTTAAATGTGTGATGAGAAGGGAGTAATCCATTCAATTAATTTATAAAAATCAAATTACTTTGGGGGATTACATTTTTAACATAAAAGGAAATAATTGTTTTGTTACTTATGCTAATTAAAAATTTATTAATTAAAAGAAAAAGGGGAAAAAGAGTAATTTCCCACACTTGCTAATTTGAGTTTTAGATAAAAAGGGAAAGAGGGAAATTTAAAAGAATTAGGAAACTAAGAGAAAAAGGGGGGAAACATAAAGAGAAAGGGAAACATAAGGAAAAAGAAAAATGACTAACTTAGCAAGGAATCTTGCCTTTAAGAACTTTCTAAATTGAACTCAACTAGTAAATTAGTAAGGGGGTAAGTCATTAAAATGTGTAAGGGAATATGGGGACACCTAGGAGCAATTCTAGGAATACTTTTAGGTGGGCGAGGGAAATAGGAGTAATTAAATAATTAATGAAATTAATTTCTGGTGCAACGAAGGGGATGGGTGACACATGTATGGGGAGGATTTTTCTTAATTAAATTATTGAACAATAAATTAAATGGGAATTTGGGAACGAAATTGACTTAGAAACTCTATATAAAGGAGGGAGGAGGAGAAGGATGGATGGGTGTTGTTATGCGTAACATTGCATTGTAGAATTTTAGACTTGACTGACTTATCTTGTTGGAGTTGGGATACCCAGCTCAGTGAGGAGTGGTAGCTTGGCCTTGCTAGGCGAGCTGGGAGCTAGTTGTTCTCTGGTTTAGTGTGTGTGGCCCCTTTGCGATTCGGGGGGCTGAGGGGGAAGAAGAGTACCCCTAGCATTGGCTGAGAGGTACTGGTGAAGTCACAGCGGTCGACAAGCGGGAGCTGCACGGAGTGCGCGGGACGACTCGGAGCTGGCGACTTGGGCTACGATACACTTGCTTTTATTCTGCATGGTAGATTATTATTGACCTTACACTTTCATTTTTGTACTTTTAACTGTGTAAAGAAGGTGTTGTATTTAACATTTTAATTGAGAACTTAATTTTCCCTTAGCCTTAAGCTCGCTGCTTGACTTGAGTCCCTTGGATTTCGATCCCTGAATGCTGTGACTGTCCTATTGGTTTTATTGATTTATTGTGAAGAGTTAGTGCCTTATACTTCGTCCTCATCCATAGTTCATCAATCCATGCCTGAGTAGTCGGCCAAGAGCCAGATCGACGGTCGTCACTTTGATGTTAATAGACCTATAGATCCTAATTCCCTTCTTTTCTGTGCGTGGATGATGGGCGAAGGATGAAAAGTAGGGCATTAGGATCTATAGGTCTATTAACACCGAAGTGATGACTGTCAATCCGACTCCTGGCTGACTACTTAGGCGTGGACTGATGAACTAGGGATGAGGACAAATTATAAGGCACTAACTCTTCACAATAAATCAATAAAACCAATAGGACAGTCACAACATTCAGGGATCGAAAGCCAAGGGACTCAAGTCAAGCAGGGAGCTTAAGGCTAAGGGAAAATTAAGTTCTCAATTAAAATGCTAAGTCCAACACCTTTTTTACACAGTTAAAAGTACAGAAATGAAAGTGTAAGGTCAATAATAATCTACCATGAAGAATAAAAGCAAGCATACCATAGACCAAGTCGCCCGCTCCGAGTCGTTGTCCCGTGCGCTCCATGCAGCTCTTGCTTGCCGACCGCTGTGACTTCACCAGTACCTCTCAGCCAATGCTAAGGGTACTCTTCTTCCCCCTCAGTCCCCCGAGCCACAAAGGGGCCACACACACTAAACCAAAGAACAACTAGCTCCTAGCTCGCCTCGCAAGGCCAAGCTACCACTCCTCACCAAGTTGGGTATCCCAACTCCCACAAGATAAGTCAGTCAAGTCTAAAATTCTCCAGCGTAACATTACGCATAACAACACCCCTCCATCCTTCTCCTCCTCCTTCCTTTATATAGAGTTTCTAAGTCATTTTCTTTCCCAAATTCCCATTTAATTTATTGTTCAATAATTTAATTTAGAAAAATCCTCCCTGTACATGTGTCACCCATCCCCTTCGTTGCACCATAAATTAATTTCATTAATTATTTAATTACTCCTATTTCCCTCACCCACATAAAATCATTCCTAGAATCGCTCCTAGGTGTCCCCATATTCCCTTATACATTTTAATGACTTACCCCCTTACTAATTTACTAGTTGAGTTCAATTCAAAAAGTTCTTAAAGGCAAGATTCCTTGCTAAGTTAGTCATTCTGCTTTTTCCTTATGTTTCCCCCCTTTTTCCCTTAGTTTCCTAATTCTTTTAAATTTCCCTCTTTCCCTTTTTATCTAAAACTCAAATTAGCAAGTGTAGGAAATTACCCCTTTCCCCCTTTTTCTTTTAATTAATAAATTTTTAATTAGCATAAGTAAAAAAACAATTATTTCCTTTTATGTTAAAAATGTAATCCCCCAAAGTAATTTGATTTTTATAAATTAATTGAATGGCTTACCCCCTTCTCGTCACATGTTT
>JASDQU010027009.1:14775-24816 GCA_032191745.1 Picea mariana
AAAAGATATGATTCCTCAATGGGGAATCTACCTTTACGTATATTAGACTTGACCTGTCAACAGAAGTGTTTATTGGCACAACAGGGCTGACCTCTCTAACTCACGATATAATTAATAATAACCAGATTAATTATCTTTTACATTAATTATCAATTACATTAAGGTGGGGCCGACCTGTACCCTTTACATTACAATTAGAGTTATAGGCAGGTCTGACTCTTGAACAATATAGCAAGGGATCTCATACACCCACTAGTGCTGAGCCACTAGGGGCACATCCATAGGGATGTCCATATCTCTATCTCACTACATTACACAGGAGAACCACTCTCACTAGTGCTCGGCCACTAGGATCACGTTCACCTGTGCTCGTCCACAAGCACATCCACTCAACAAATCTTCTTTCCCACTGCATTACACAGGAGAGTCATCTGGAGTTCATCATCTCAACTCTTTGCTCAAAGCAGGCTAATACATCATCTTCATCTTTGTCTCATGACGATGCACCTAGCTCTATGGGAATTCACACGTTCACCTTGTGCTCAGCCACAAGCACGTCCAACTCAACAGATCTCCTTTCTCACTGCGTTACACAGGAGAATCATCTGGAGTTCTTCTCAACTCTCTGTAAGGAGGAGGCCATCTCTATGTTCCAGCTCTGTCTCAGATAGGAACCACACACCCCTCTCAGAGGCTCTCTCTCGAGTTTGTGTCTTGGAGAATGTCTCACGCAGCTGTAATCATCAACACTCCCTCTCAGCTAGGGATGCATTCTTCATCAAGCCAAGTCTCACACAGAAGTACTTCGAATTTTGTCTTGGTTGTAGTCATCAACACATTACTCTATGCATAATAGGCCCTAGAGCCAAATTTGTAATATGACACTTTTTGTTACACCATTCCATCAACAACATCAAATCTCCTAGCACCTGCAAGTACCTTATACCTTGATCTGCAACATATTTTAACAATATCTAGAGTGCAAAGAATTCATCTATGTTATTACTGCCTTTCCCTGCAGCATATTTGAGGGAAAAGTAATGATGATTCTTAAGAAAAGTAGTGCCTCGGCTCTGCATAAACATGGTGTTCCTTTGCAGGTCCCATCAAAGAATCCCCATATTTTTCAGTAGTCAATGACAAGTTCGAGGATCCTACCTGACTTCAATTTTGGGGCCTTCCACCCTTCTCTATCGAAAAGCTTGATATTATGAGACACTATTCTAGGACCAAATTTCTTCCTTGAAATAACATCTTGTTTCTAGAAAGCCACTAACCCAATAAAACATATCAAGGAAAAGCTCTATAAGATTTTACAACAAGATATGTCTTCCATGCTTCAAAACATTCTAGAAGAGTATCCCTATTCCACTTAGTAGACCCATTAACCATCTGAAGGACTTCATTCAAGACTAATTTGGAAAAGGAACAAAAGATAAAGAGATGATCAACAAATTCACCCTCTAGTTTGCAAATAATACATTTGTTTGGTCCATGCCAGTTTCCTTTTTTCCATTATCCCAAGTAAGAATCTTATTAGACAAGACTAGCCATATAAGGATTCTTATTTTGAGTAGACAAGCTAGCTTCCAAATCACTTTCCGCCACCAGAGCCTCTCCCTAGGTAAAATATTTTCAATCAAGGCTTCATAGCCTAATTTTGCAATAAGATTGCATGTATCTTTATATCATGTCCACTTAAGTTCATCCTCTTGATCTTTATGTGTATTGCACTGTAGTTTAACAGAGAGATGTAATATGTCCATTGAACTACCAAGTTACCTTGCAAATTCAAGTCTTCAACTATTTTCCAGGACTGAAACCTCCCCCCATGCTCCCCTTGTAAGGATACATTTGCTAATCTCGTGAGTCCTTGTGCTTGAAGCTTTGCTTTCAAATCTTATGATAATTTAAAATTCCCACTGCGGCCAAGCAACGGATCTTCCCCTAGTCTGAGTTTGTCACCTCTCCCTAATTTCCATGCAACCCATTTTCCTATAACTAAGAAATCCCTTACCAATCCCCTCCAAACAATGGAAGCTCTTGTGATAGATTTTCTCTCAAATCTAATCCATTCCTCCAATGAGTGGTCTTTGATATATTAAGACCTCAATACTTTGCCCCATAAGCCTTTGTTGAATAAAAACCTCCACAAGATTTTGGAAGCCAAAGCTTGACTAAAGACATAGATGTTCTTAAGTCTCCAACCTCCAACCTCTTTTGTTGTTGAGATCCACTTTCTTCTCCAAGAAGAACTAATAAAATATGCATCTTCATCTCCAAGGAAAACAATATAATAATGTTCTCATGTAACCAACTCTGTGAGACAAGTCAACAATAATAAATGGAATTGGTTATGCAACAACTTCCGAAAATAGCACAAGAAGGTGGGATGCATCCTCTAGATAAATGGTGGACGATGTCGAATGCTCTAGTAAATAATAAACAAACGTCTTCATATGTGTGCCCTCCAAGAAGAATCTCCAAATATGGAAGTAAGACCAAGTAAATCCATACACAAGTGGCACATGTGGCTCCAACTAACTCCCCAAACTCCTCCAAGTGAAAGAAATCCTCAAGAACGTCTCAACAAATGCACCAAGTCATCAACTCAAACCACACATGTGGCCTCCAAGGCTAAGTCATTCCATCAAGTACAAAGAAAAAGTGTACAATTAAGAATCCATGCCACACATGTGAATATCATAGGTGGCACATGTGGTTCATGTGTGAAAAACCCCATCAATAAAATGAAAACCAAGCGAAGATCGTCAATGTATGGCACGCCTGAATCCTCAAGGATGTTGTCCCATCAAAATAGTCATAAAATAACCCATGTGCGACAAGGTACAACTAATCCTCAAAAGGAGTGCCAACGATCATGTCCAAGAGAGCAAGGGGTCAAACCAACTACCATATAATGAATCCACATGCAAATGAAATAACCACAACAATCAAAGAGGGGACGACCCCATTCAATCAAGCCAGAAATCAATATAATGTTCTGTGTTCCTCCACATGTGTGCCACATGCATGAGTGCTCCACCTAGCCAAGCCTCAATAACCATAATAGACATATCTGAGTGTGAAAGGTAGCCAAATATGCTAGGGTGCTCCATGTGCAAGCCAAGACTAAGGTCAAATGTAAACCATTGCAATCATCCTCCACATGTGTGCCCTAGGTAAGCGCTCCATATAAGGAAATAACATGGGTCATAACAATGTGTAACAAGCATGAGATACAACAAGACCTCCTAGGGCACTCACATAGGAGGCCTCCAACCATGTAAAACACATCCAATATATTAATAAGCATGCTAGAACCGTGTGAAAAGGGATCAATGTTAAGCATCCCACCTCCTTGTGACATCAATCCATACAATATATCATCATGTGCTAGGGAACTTGTCTCCTAGACCACCAAGCAACAAACACAACATGTCTATGCACTAGAATCATGTCATGTTACCATCAATCACTAGGAAGACATCATACATGTGTGCAAGGAGTGATACCATCTAGACATGATGAGCAATATATCAAGGGAAACACTATGATGCCTATTACCCCTCATATTTGCATGAGTGGTAAATGTATGATTTTCATCACATGACATATTTTCAAGGGTAACTTACAGGGATGTTGATGAACCTTCTATTTTTGCTCGAAGATGATGCACTTTGTTTGAGCAACATGATTATTATGGATCCTCTTACCTTATCATGGTGGTGCATGTGATATTACACATTGGTTTAGTGGCTTATGTGGTGAATTGTCTTGATACCTCGGTTCTCTCTTCATCACTGCACTTGATGTTTAGATGGACATTTATGATATGCTCTTTGGTACTATGCCATATCATATGTCATTGGTGATTGAATTATGATTATGTGTTTATAATTAGCCAAACCTAACTCTTATGCATCTCACTTATGGAACACCTAAATAAGAATCAAGAAGGCAACAAGATGTAATCCTAGTTTATAATGAGTGGTTTATTACTTAACTCATTATGACTTTGGTTTATGATGGGATTTACCAAAAAAATCATGATGCAAAACATTTACACTCTCCATTTGCCCATTTGCATATATGAGTGAGCAATGTTTCTTTCATAGGGTCCACCCTCTTTTACAACTTGACCATGGTGAAAGCATAAGGCAAAGTTAAAAACCATATCATTCTTATGAAGGGGCCACCCACTTTTTCACTTTAACTATGATAGAGACATGTATATATATATATATATATATATACACATTAATCAATGATAAAAGTTGTGTTATAAAGGGACCACCCCGTTCAATGACATACACTAGCCTAAATTAAGTCATGCAAATGGCCCAAAGTATAAGCGGCGTCGTAACCACCAAAAGGTATATCCTAAAGGGGCTGCCCCCTTACTTAGCTCATACAACAACTTAACTTTATGACATGGCATGGTTAAAAAAATATGAGGGGTGTTGTACCGGGATGTCACACATGAAAATATGTTGGAGCCCCCTTTGAAATTAAAAGAATCCATGAGTGCATACATGGAATAGGGCTGCTCCCTTATTGTGAGCTTTGGTGCATCATGTGTGAGACTTATTGAGCCGCCATGTTATATTTGGGCCATGGCACACCATCGATTCGAGGACAACAAGCTAAGGATTGTGGAACTGCCACACTAAAACTTCCACTCCCTTATCTTCACTTGGTTGCTTGCGTCTCGTTCCTCAATTCGTACATGCCATATGGAACCGTTGATCATCAAACAGATTATGAAGTGGAATGGGACAGATTTCCACCTTAGCGTTGACTTGAAGGCATGTATGGTCTGGTCTCTCATCCCATTGGCTGTCGTCCCATGCATTATTTTCCAGCCTAAGCAAAGCAAATGAAAGTATTATGAAACCTAGGGGATTTTATCTGATCTTTCACCTCTTATAATTACAAATGACCTTTTATAATTACTAAAAGATCTTATTTCATTATTAAAATTTTTAAGAGGAAACACATACAAAATGTTAATCTCTTATTGAACTTCTTGACTTTATTACCAAAAATAATAACAATATGTAAAAAAAACAAATAAATAAAAATAGAATCAACTTAATTAATAAAATGAAACAATAAATTAAATCTATTCAATGAAAAAAACAACAATAATAAAAAAATAAAATAAAATAATAAAAAAAATTACACTTAATAAATTAAAAAATCTTCCAATTTAAAATAACTAATAGTTCCATCGAGTTAAAAAAAAAATCTTCGGATTTAAGATAACTAATACTTCCATCCAATACTTAAATATCAATCCATGGCTCTATTTCGATGCATCTCTAGGAATGTGAATACACGGTAAATCCTTCCACAATTCCCTATCGTCGTGACCTAGATTGGACCGCACGATTCCTTCCCGCCCAAATATTTCGTCCACAATTTCTATCAAGATCCCTTCGTATTAATGAATGCAGGGAATTCTCCTACAGTGGCCTTGGATCTATTACTCAATGCAACGGTGACTTATCCAGACTAGTGCAAGTGATTCGAACGGCCTCTGCATTTTAACCGATGACTACTGTTATAGAGATCGATTGTTGATACTCTTTGTGGAATTATGCCTTTAGTTCATTTGGTTTCTTCACAGAAATTTATCGGAAATATCAAGGAAACTATCAAAAATTATCGGAAAATATCGACATGAATGATCTTTAGACCTGAAGAATTCGAAAAATATTTGACAAACTGGTAACCTGAAAAACTCAGGAGAAATCAAAGATATTTGCAACTCTGCTCTCCACACATCCCTGAAATGCGCCCCTGCAACTCTGCATCCCCAATACTTGGTGGAACATTGTAAAAAAGAAAACACAAAAGAGTGGTTAGCTTCAAATTAACTGCATCACATACACAAATTTGTATGGAAATACAAAATTTTATTGTCAAACAATATGATATTTTACCAATATAAGTAGCCCAGTGTAGGTGGAAAAGTAATCTATTTTCCCAAGTTGAACTTCCATTCATATGGAATCTGAGAAGTTCTTGTAAAGGGATATGTTATCATTACAATAACAGTGAAAAGTAAAGTGGAACTAACAGAGAAGCAACCAGGCCATGCAGAGTCACAGTTAACAGTAACACAATTGAGAAGTAGGATTGAATCGCACCGAACACACCAGAAAAGAAATTCAGTACTCCATAAAAATAGGAAACATAAAGTTAAAAATAATACATACTGGCACTCTTATAATCTCTTTGCGCCTCCAACCAAGAGGATTGTATGCCACCACAACCTAAAAGAAAGTTTGATCAAGTGAATCACAAATAAGAAAACCAAAGGACAAAATTGTTAGTGATATATACTCTAAAAAGCATCATTCTCTAGTTTTGAAGAACAATCTTGAGCCATAAAACTAATTACCATCCAAAACAAAATTAAGGAAGGAGAAATCTAACCAGGCTCTTCCCAAGTGGAAGGTCTGCTTCTGTTGGTGGGCAAAAACTGATGTTTAGGCTACCACACTGCAAATTATGAGTCAAAAATAAAGCAGAAGTCATCATACAATATATACTAAAAATCACAAACCACCCAATTTAAATGGTTCTATATATAAGCGTTTCAACCTACAAAAACATTGTCGCTATCATAAAATAAAACGGTTCATGTTTTATGTTGTTTAAAAAAAACTAAAAACGGATGTAAAAGTGAAGTTACATAAACGGATGTAAAAGAATGATAAACTCTATTGCATAATGTTCTCAACTACATACATCAACAATCTAATAACATCATCCTTACTCGTTAATTGTATACACTTGCTGCACAATAGTTCTGTAATGACATAACATATTATATAAAACCGCTTGCCGCCCTACTATTCAATTGGTAAATTAATGCCGATAACAAATCCATCATCTTATAGACTAAAGCATTGATGTAGAAGATAACTACCAATGTGCAGCCCAATACATTGTTCATAATACGTTCTTCTAAAACCCCAAGGAGACCCCTCCTTAGTGCACTCTAGCCCTCATCCACAACTAGGGGAGTTTGATATAGATTTTGCATCTTACGAGGAGGTCAGAAAAGTCATTGATCGTTTAAAGAGCAGTGGTGTCATCCTTCAATTTTTGACATAGGCACCTCTAGAGCAACAACTATATAAATCATTCACAGACAAATAGGGTTCTAGAGGTTGGAAGGTAGAATCTTCCTAGGGACTTAGGCAAGGGATACATCTATGAAGTGGTAGACAAAGAGGAAGCAGCTCAAAAAGCTTTCTTAAATGAGGTCCGTTAAACCTCATATTGTATGAGGTTCTACTTTGTGATTTTCATCACATTGGTTGGATTTGCAGTTGGTATCTTGGAACATTGGACTGACTTGGGGTGATACATCTTCATGGATCCCCTTCTCTTCTTGGAGCCCCTTGATGGAGGTCTTTGGTTTGGGGAAGTCTCACTTCTCCTTGGTTGAATGATTGTGCTTGCTGGTTTGGTGGTCTTCTCACGTGTCCTTGCCTTGTTGATCACCCCTTGGTTACATATTTGTTGGTATCTTGGAACATGCTATCTCATTATGGTGTGATTTTGGTGTACTTGTTTATCTTGGATGTGCCACATCTTGTTCTTGGATGATGGGTCTAGCCCCCCAAGGGCTTAGATGATGATGGTTGGAGGTAGATGTTTCATGATATTTTTGAACTTTCCTAATGACTTTTGCATGGTGATGTTGTATTGTTGGTTTTTCAATAGGAGGGGTGTCCTACATGGTCCTCTCATGTTGGATGTGTGGTGAGGACATACTTGATGATTGGATGGGTTAACATTTCAATTGTCCCCTTATCTTATGATAATGGATGTGTTGTGGTAGTGAACTTTCCCTTGGTGGGATTTCTTAGGTGACATGACTTGACATTATAACATTTGCTAGACATCACCTAAGTGGAATGTGTTTGACGATGTAGCACCCTCGTTGATGTAATTTTCCAAATTTTGAGTGAGAGTGGGGGGGTACTACATAGATCTTTTGTGATCAAGCCTTTTCTTAAATTCAATGAGGTTGTATCATGTTTTAGTCATTTGGTGGTGTACCCTAGGTTCAAACGTAGGTGGAACTTCTATTTTTCCATTGTGTTGTTATCATGACGGTCTTTGCTACGAGATACAATGTATTTCCATGGTAAAACACTTGTTGGAGCACACCCCCCTTCATTGGCACACATGTTCATGGTCATTTAATCAATTGGTGACTATTAGAAGGTTGGACTGTGGGTTTATTTGAAGGTTGAAACTTGTTGGCACAGTTTGGCATCTTTTCTCTTGGATTGTCTGGTTGATTGGGGTTTTTGATAGGTGAAATATTGTCTATTGTAACTGCTTTTTTATTTATATTTCATAACAACCCTAAGACTGAAAATTTACAGGGTTGGAATTTGGGAAACTTCTAGGAAATAGGTGAAATTTTTTATTTGCACTAATTTCCCTAGTATGGAAAATTTCTACATGGATAACCTTAAAACTAACAATAATAATGTTTTAATTGACCTTCCGTTAGCTTATAGATCTAAATTTGACTTGGAACGTATTTTCCCTTTGCATAGGTCCACTTGTTGCTTGTCATCTTTCTATTTCTTCAAAGTATGTAGTGGTCCTTTGTTAAGGGCTTGGACCATGTCAATCATGCCACATTCACATCTCCTCATGCAAAGTGCTCTCCACCAAATATGTAGAAGATGCCTCAAACAAAGTGCTTTTACACCAAATACCTCAAGGGTGAGATATGCCTCCAAATATGTGGAATACGCCTCATAATGTGTAATGCCCCACAAAGACCCTTTAGCATGCTTTAAATGCCTTCTTTCATACGATGTCCTCTTAAAATAAATGTTTTAAAACTCAGACTTGGCCTTGGAATCAACAGAGGGTAAACTCAAACTCGAATCAAACCTGACTTATAATCATACCAGTTTGAATTTTATGACTTGGTTTACTAAAAAATACATATAATATTTAAAGTTTAATGAAAAATAGTATTTTAAAGATTCCAAACCATCAGAGACAAAATATGCAAAGTTTGCTCATGTATATACAATGTAAGAATGACTATATCAAAATGGCATTAAAAATAAAATACATAGTCAATGAGTCTCTAAATGAACTCTAGAGTCCAAAAATCATGCTACAAGCTACTAGCCTACTACATATCAACGATCAACATGATCAATGATCAAAATCATAACCACTGCTAGAAATGGGATCCTCGGCATGAGCTACAAGATCATCCTTTGTCTTGAAGTCTTCGAACCCATTGAATTCCTTGGGGACATTTGCAACTACAATAGTAGTCCTAGTAGATGCATGTGTTGCACGGTTAGTGGTTTCCTATGCCATGCCTAATGCTACACCTACTCCATAAATTCAAGGTTTAGGTAGATTTTTTTTTTAAATTGAACTTTTTCTCAAACTGTGCACCGTAGTGAGGAAGAAGACCAACTCAATTGAGTTGATACAGACTTAGCTGAGTTGGTACAGACTCAACCAAGTTGTACTGATTTGGTAGCAAATTGGTCCCCAAATCGAGCGAGGGCCAAGTCAATACAAATGGGGGTCAATTTAGTCAACTTGGTCAAGTCCAAGTCTGAGTCTGAATTGATAGATTTTAAAAACAATGCTTAAAGGGGTAGCTTCATGATCAAGCAACCAAAATGTTCTTCTTTTCACCCTTGGAGTGGAACCCTCCTCAAGTGACCTTTCTTTGACCATAATAATGTTTTTAGTGTGATGTGACACCATTTCAAACAAAGCATTCCTCATTTAGCTTCTCTCCTTGCCACCTGTCATGCTTAGGGCCTCCTCCAAGGTGGTGCATTTACTCATGTGATCTCTCTCTCTCTGCCATATGTCATTCTCTGGATCCCTTTAGAGCTAGGGAGTTCATCTTCTTGGGTTTTCTTCTTTCTCATACCATCCATCCACATAATCTTGAGCCCTAGTTTCATCCTAGGTGCAACAAATGGTAATACAACCCATGTAACCATGAGTGTCATGTGC
>JASDQU010027010.1:17418-29539 GCA_032191745.1 Picea mariana
TTATAGGTGAGATTAATCCTTCATCTAGTGATCAACATAAATGGATCTTGGTAGCCGCTGACTATTTTACAAAATGGATAGAGGCAATCCCCACTAGAAATGCCACTCATCAGGTCGTCATGAAATTTCTCTATGAGAACATCCTGAGCAGATTCAGTTGCCCAAAAAGCCTAGTGACAGATAATGCAACAACTTTCAAAGCTGATGCATTGGTTGGCATGTGAAAATCAACGAACATTCAATTGGTACACTCTACTTCCTACTACCCTCAAGGTAATGGCCTTGCCGAGTCATCCAATAAGAGTCTAATCAGAATCATCAAAAAGCTATTGAAGGAAAATCAAAAGAGTTGGGATTCTAAACTAAAATTTGCTCTTTGGGTAGACAGAGTAACTAAATAGAAATCCATAGGAACTTCTCCCTTAAAACTGGTTTATGGCACTGATGCCATTTTCCCTATTCAACTATTTTTTCCAGTGGCTAAGTTTTTTTTGGAGGAACAAACTGAATCAAATGATATGATAAGAAGAATTCTTGACTCGGTAGAGTTGCAGCAGGTCAGAGAACAGTTGGTGGATAAATCAGAGGCTCATCAAAAGAGGATCAAGGATAATTTTNTTCAGGTTGGTGACTGGGTTCTGAAGTGGGATGCCCTCAGAAAAGATAAAGGCAAGCACGACAAGTTTGACTCTTTGTGGACCGGTCCTTTCATGATAACTCAAGTACATCACAACAACACCTTAATTCTGGAAATTCTGGAAGGTGAAGAAATGTTTGGTGGCCCAGTCAATGGGCGTTTTCTAAAACTCTATTTCATCTAAGGCTCAGAAGCCTTGTTATTGTAATTTTTCTTTTTAGCTTTGTTTTTACAAAATAACTCCATGCCCAATGGAAACACTAGTAGATAGGTTTGAATTTTCATTTTTCAGGAAAGGCATTGGTTCTGTGGTTATTGAAACCTCACAGGGAGGATTTCACCTCCAATAGGAGCCAATGTTATCTCCTCAGAAAAATCAATTGAGATTTTTCATTTTAGGTGATATGATGTCTTTAAAAATGTACTTTTTAAAAAAATTTAAAGCTCATTTTTCAAATCTTTACGCATCTAATAAAGTTTAAATAAAATTTCGTTTAGTTTTTATTTGATCTAATTCAAATCTCAGGTTTCGGTGGCTTAGGAGAACATTTCGACTGTTCATTAGCCACCGAAAGCCTTAGCTTTTGGAAGCTTAAAGAAAGGAATCTAGGGCCATTTTAGCCACTGAAATTGCTGAAGTGGGGAAAGACCCAACATGTCATATCACACGTTTCAATCAACGGGTTCGACATTTCTATGATTGCATAAGCCACCGAAAAGACTGGAGAAAGAACCATTCATGACCGGAAGCTGATCCCTCTGTGATATAAGTGAATCTTTCCAGATCGTTATATCATTAAGCCATGTGCTTACATACCCTCCATTTATTTCAGTTATCCACCATGACTGCTACAAATCATCAACCATTCCATCACACCCCTTGTAATCAGTGCCATGTTCTAAATCTCACCCCAGTTATCTCATTTCTATCACAACCGAGCCGATTTTCGCTAATTCTACGTGATGTAACTCTCCCCCGAAATCTGCTCCTTCGATCACAGGTGTGCGAAGACATTGTGGCCAATGAAGAAAGGAACGTCAACCCTGAGGAAGGAGATCAAAAACATTGGTTACCTGGAATCACACCCGGAGGTATGTCAAATGTTCAAGGATGCAGAATGTTACAGTTTGTGCAAAAAATTACAGAGTTCTCATCAGCAGGTGGCATAAGCCTTTGCACTCAATTTCGATGGAAATAAAGCAATCATCGATCGAGATGAATTCGAGATAGATGAAGCCCTCATAGCTGAAGTGACAGAGCTTCCTACGACTAGAGAGAAATGGTTTAAAACTATTGTTATTAAGAATGTTTAATTCAGGACTTATTTAAAACCAAAACACAGGGGTTTGATATGGAAGAAAGATATTCCTATATCTTTCCTTGAAGAGAAATGACAACAGTTATTAAAATCCATAATGGTTTATATAACTTGTGAAGGGTGATACAAAAGGGAGATGATTTACCATTTTAAACTTATAAACCATTTGACTGGTAGAAACCCACTCAATCTGCCCTATTTCCTCCACCTAAGCTTATCCAAGATGGCTAATCAAGTCAAGTCCAAACCTAATCAAGTTGCAGGTAGATTATCCCACCATGGTCTAATCATACTTTTGGTTTGTGAGTTGTTGCAAAGAAGAGGTAAAGAGTGGAGTTACTTCTTATTCTAGAATGATTTCTAGACTGAGGTTCAGCCAGAGGACAAAAATAGTCCTCATTCCAAGAAGTCTTCCACTCCCAGAAGTGGAAAGAGGAGGAGAAGAGATATCTGTCCAGAACCAGTCAATCAACCCTCTCCTTCCTCTAATCTTGGCAAAACTAAGAAGAAATTAAATTTCAATAGTGAAGAAGAAAAGGCTAAAGAATCCCCAGTGAAGAAAAACATTCTTAACCTTCCTTACACAGACTCAGAGGATGAAGAGCACCAGATTGAAACAGAGCATGAGGATTCAGTTACCACAGGACGTGAACATTCTATTTTTGTGGATTTATACACAGTAAATTATGAGAACCTTCCATCACCTACACCTCAAGAAGAACAAGAACCACAAATTGCAGATGCCTCATCTAGCAAACGAGTGAAGAAGAGTAAATCAAAAGAAATCAAGAAGCTTAAGAAGAAGCTAGGCGAGCAAGAAGTGCTAGAAAGGGTAATAAAAACCAGGTATGAAACTCTCTCAAAAAACTTTGCAGAAAGAAACTCAGCTTTGGAAATATTAGCTCATTAAAGCATAAAGGAGAAGAAAAAGAAGGACAATATTGTAAAAAACTACAACATCTTATGGAGAGTAGCTCAGGGTTTGAGGAAAAAGGTCAAGGCTTTGAGGAAAAAAGCCATGTCTTAAAAACACCAGGCTCAAGCACATGCTTCTCTCGAGACCCTTGCAGAGGTGGAAGTTCAGTGCAATGAACTAGAGGTAGCTAGAAACCTTACAAATCTTGAGCAAGATGCAGAAGCCTAAAAAGATCTCTCCTAAGGCGTTTTTGAGCTAAGACAAGGGTATTTTTGAAATTTTGATAATATCATATTTCGATGGCTTAGGCGAACATATCGATTGTTCATTAGTCACTGAAAGCAGAACTTTCGGTAGCTAATCGACCCGAATTCTATCTACTCTAGCTACCGAAAGCACTAATAAGGCAGAAAGTTAATGTTTTTGCATAGGTCCAGGTTTTCCTTGTTCAAAAACCTCGAAAATGGTTCCAATCAATGGAAGATAATTAATGACATCCTTATCAAGAGTTTTTTTTTGGTTTTGGAGGTGCTCCACAAGACAGAAAGGTAAACAACGATTAGCTATTTTCAAGGTTATAAGACTATTTGATTGTCGATAGGTGTCATGTTTGACTCCTCCCATATCACATGAGATCCAGCAGCCTCGGAAGGCTCACTACACTCACCAAGAATCTGAAGAACATAAAGATCAGTCGAGAATTTGAATTGATCTAGTTTATTGGATCTTTATCTACTTTCTTGGGCCAGTTACTGATTTTCTATTTTTGGCAAAATTTGATCCAGTACTCTAGGATATGGAAACTGTTTGTAAAAGGCTATAAATCCAAAAACATTTGATGAACAGAGGGTTTGATTTTGTGTTCTGTAATCCACTTTTATTATGATAAAGACACTTTCTTTAATATATTAAGCCTACACGATTCTTTCATTTGTTATTGTCATACTCTCCTTCATCTTTGTCTATGCATATGAGTTGAAATCATTCTTTTGTCTATGTTTCATGGTCCCATGGTAACTGTCATCTTACTTTTGACTGTCAAACAAGAATCATAAGCGTCCTTGGATAGTTTGTTGACCCATCATATATATTGCATATGTATGTTTTGGTTAACTGATTGGTTTTCTTATCCATTTGATTTACAAACTTATATGATAATAGCTCCTGAAGGCCTTGTATTGCATGAATATAGCTAGAATGTCTTGAAGATACAATCCAGTGATTTAAGATATTCATCTTGACCCAAACCCACACCTATTATTGAGAAAATAGTTATAAAAAGGTTAAATTACTAGGCATCTCTGAGATACAACCTAAGAGAGTTTTCCGGAGTGATAACAGATGTGACCAAGTGATAATAGTTGGGCACTTACTCTGCACTTCAGATTTTTCCCTTTCCACACATCATAAACATCACAAAACCTAAAACGACGATTTCATGGAGGATGGTGGATCTATGGTCCACATTCTCTGTTAATATCTATGGTGGATAGGAGCTTCAGGTCCTTGGGCTTCGACAGTTTCCAAAGAATATCACAACAAATCTCTCTATGTGTCGTATTGGAGAAATTGCGAAGTGGGGTGGATTAACGGTCCTTAGCTTCCCAACATCCAATGACTGATATTTACTACAAAAATCTGGGTTTTGGGAGTTCTGAACTATCCATACTCTCAATCCTTCTGGATTTCCAAGTCTTTGAACTGATGCATCTATTACCAAGTGTCATTTCTATATCAATGGTCAAGATTAACTCTAGCCTTCCAGGTTTTGGGCTTCAAGGCTCTGGGACTTCGAAGATTTTTTCCCCCTACTAACTCATGAACTATTTCTTTTGGAGTGCCATGTCTTCGGACTTCACAAACTGGCACCACGCGTCCCTTGTGACCATAAGGGGTCCCACTAACCATGCTCAAGAAGAGTGCCACATGGCGGGATACTAGAAGTACACATGTGGTCCAATATGACGAGTGAAACAAGTCACGTTTTTATTAGCGTTTTCTATCTTCCAAAGGTTCATAACCCACTGACACGTGGCATACATCCCATGTTTCCATGGCATCCATGGTGACATCAACAGGCCACGTCACTTTGGGACTTCAGGACTTCAGGCTTAAGAAGACTTTACACTTGCATTCCTCAAAAATCTTGAACTCTGAACTTTCAAAGTACTTTACCTTCCGGGGTCCACATTGTATATTTTTCAACAATTAAGGTGGTGACACGTGGCCCCACATGTTGGATTTCTTTTGGTCCAACGAGGTCGTCAAATTTCCATTCCGACTTACACATGTCTCTTTCAATAAATGGTCCAGATTAACTCCAGAGTTTGGGACTTCAGGCTTCATAAGGTTTTACCTTGGCAGAATTTGTTTCTCCCGAACGCCAATCTTTAGAACTATTTTGAGATCTATGATTCACAATCACTTGTGCGCAGATATGACGACTGAGATTATTATTTCTTCGACTGATCCTATGGTCAAGCATTTCTCCTTGGATCTACAGTGTAGATCCTCTCCTAAACTTCGGAACTTCGGGCTTTGAACCCCTTTTCTTATAAAACATAAAATTCTTTGAAGTCACGAATTCTGAGGGACTTAGGGGTTAAATTTCCTGCATTGTTTCTAAATCTAATGACTGTGAAGGGTCTGCCTTCTCCCGAACAGATCCTATGGTCCAATTTCAAACCTTTCATCCCAACACAATAGTTGTTCCGGCTTCCTTCTTTGTTTCCATTCCATAAACCGTTATACCTCCTAAGCTTTATAACATGTCCAAGGTAATCTCTTGGCACCCAGGGATGCTCTAAACTTCGAATTTTGTCCTTTTTGAGAACAATCCACTCTGAAATGTTTGTCTTGTTAACCACTAACATGGCCCATCTAGGCTCAGTGTCAAAACCTTGGCTCTGAACTTCAATTTTGTCCATTTCGACAAAAATTCCTTTCTGGAACCTTTTCTTCAACTTCCACTTTCATCGACCATCTAGGATCAGTGTTAAAACCTTGGCTCTCATATCATTTTGTAACACCCCCGACCCTCAAACCTCTGCTGGGTAATTCTACCTAAACAACTGTATCTTTGTTTTTCTTCTCTGATACCATTTTTGTAACGTCCCCGACCCTCAAACCTCTATTGGGTAATGCTACCTAATCAACTATATATATTTTTTTCTGATTTGATACCATTTTGTGACCGTTCTCGACCTTAAACAAACATGCCAAGCCATGCCACCGAATAACTTTGCGGAAATTTCACATATAAAACTTAACAAGAATAAATAAATATAACATATGATATTCATTTATACTTATATACATATCTATCTAATGCAATTTAAACAACTATAACATTCTGTTCAGGCACCTATTCATGCGTAGGCGACAATAACACATACCAATATTTAACAGATAATTTACGTTCTTCTATCACACATCTTAATGCATAAATAAAAGTAAAAGAATACATGCATTAATCACAGACAAAACCATAAATATAACAACATATACATGAAATACTCATCAATATAGCATGTACAAATACACAACATGTAAATGAATAGAGAATTGCTACTTATCTTTTAGTTGATGAGCACCAACTATGTGTATACCTTCCATGAACCTCCTAGCCTTATACCATGCTGCTCAACATGCTCAGTAGTGGGTCACCCACAAGCTGGGACTAAACTCCCTTGGGAAAGGGATTCCTAGGCTTGGCAAGGATGAAATGAAAGTGGCACAGATACATAGGAAGGATTTTCTCCCAGGAGGCACTTACGCCCATAGCCCACAGACCCTCCTTCCCCACATGCCTTTCCCACCCCAAGATTTTACACCTTCACTATCACAAGTCCATCGATTTTCCACCTCCCTTCCAAAGCTTCAACAATAGGCTAGACCAGAAATCTCAGAGTATTGTAGTTTCTATGGGACTCCCTCCAGGAGAACTCACTTCTTCAACACACTCTCTCACCTAGAGAGAGTTGATCATAGGCCTGAAAACCTGTTTCTTCACTCTCGCTCCACAACACACGGGTAAGGTGATGGAAACAACTGAAAATGGGTAAAGACATAGAATATGGAAACAATCCATGCTTAGCCAAGGAACTACATTGGCAACAACAACCAACCATTAATACACAACACATGCTCAGGAAATACAGGTGCATCAGGCTTCACAGGAAATACACAGGATAACTCAAGTATGACTGCAGGTTTCCCTAGGTGCATTCTTGTTCAAAGGTCAATAATCGAGGTCATTCTCAGTGCGTGTGTGTGTGCGTGCATTAGTGAGGAGTATGGCTTCCTACAGAGTGGAAACCCTCGCGGGAATCCTGAGGATGGTGAGAATTGCAAAAGGAACCCCCAAAAAAATGTCTTTCCCAACTATAAATGCATGTGCCTAGGTTGACACATGTCTTCCTGAAGCTGCACGAGCTCCACTTAACACTCGTTGCCCTTCCCCAAGAACTTTTGAAAACAAATATTATGTCCAACCTTAGCCTTTAGGAAATAATAATATAAAATTATTCCCTTAGAGGTAAGCCCTTTAGCGTAGCCCTTAATCCTAGACATTTATCCCCTTCCCTTACCCTACCTAGTGGAGCTTAGTCCCCCATAACTCTTTCATCATGGAGTGTCTACAAGCAACGATGCAATTTTATTAATGATGTGAGTATTTACATATACAAAATCAGGCTCATTGGACTTAGAATTTGTCTCTCCGGCCTAATAAACACATACGTATTCCAGCTTATAAACACTTGGCTCACCAACCTATAAACATAATTACAATTCAGTAGGGGCTCGGCCTTGGGGTGTTACAATAAGAAATTGGAAAAGTGTGACAACTTGATCTTTAATAACTCCAAGAAATTATACTTTCCTTGAGTCAAAACAATACAACTCATGATAATCTTTAGTTATTTCGAGGCCCAATTCATCCATGATATCCTTAGACATCAGGTTATGGGATGCACCTAAATCCAAAAGAAAATTTTGCAAAATATTTTCATGCACATTCAAAGAAGTGTAAAATGGGGGAGATGAATCATCTATTTTTTCTACGAGTCGTCCTAATATAATTGCAGGATCCACATCCTAAAATTTAACTGAATCTGATGAAGGGGGATACGATTCAGGCTGCAACATCTTTGAGATAGATGTTTTAAAGTCTTTATTTTTCATCAATTCTAGGAGTGGGACATGAATATTGATTTTCTAGATTTCATTCTCAAAATTAAAATAAGAATGGGATTTTTGGATTTCTTTTACCTCTTGAGCAGGAGCCTTGATTATGGGATGATTTTTCTATTCTCCTGCTTCTTTATTTGGTGCAGCCAAAATTTTTGAAGGAGTATATATCTTTTTAGGATGAGTAGATGCACTTGGTTTGCCATTCTTTTTTTTTGATCTGGGATTGTACTTGTATTGAGCTTAATCTTGATTGACCATTTCTCCTTTACTTAACTCATCCAATTGATTTCACATCAAAGAATATTCATAAGCAATCTGTGTTAAATGAGGAGAGGAAGTTGTATCCCCTAAACAATGAATTTTCTAGTCTTCATCCTCATTATTTCCTTCTTTATAATCAACCAAATTGTTTTGTAGAGGAGCTTGAACTTTCTGATCCTCTCTATTTCTCTGATCTCTCTATAGAATTTGAGGTGTATTGTTTGGCCTTCTAAACTGATTTTTGTTTCCCAAATTTTGAGGATTTCTATTATCTTGTCTCCCTTCAATATTTAACCTTTCCATATCTTCACATAATGACTTATCCAACTTGGTCAATTCATCAACCTTGGGATCAATACCTAAAGCATCTGAAGATGACGCTTCTATTTTATGTTTTCTCCTATCTATGTCAGATCTTCCCCTCAACTTATCTACTGCTAGTATATTTGATCTAACCTCCATGGAAACATCTTTCATATGGGCCAATGTTGCATACCTTCTTTCTCTCAACAAAAGATAGAATTATGGGTCAAAAGCACTTGCATAAGTTATTTTTGTAGAGGTCTCAGTGGGTTTAATCTCAGTAGAAATGTTTTTGTACATCTTGTTAAATCATTTTTAGAAATATAACATAGATTCAACCTCTTTCCTCTTGACAGGCCCGAATTCGGTAATTGTTGGCATAGGGGCAGACCCAGGGTTCAACACTTCAACAATGCACCAACAAAACCCTAACTACTGGCCCTTTCCACAACACCTGCGAAGCAGATGAAGTCTCACCCGAGGTAGAGGCAGGGGGGTTGTAGGACTCAAGTGTCTACAACCTAGCTGGGACACAGATTTGTGATTACACCCTTCAACAAAGCACTTTAGCCAATAACATGCATTAATTTATGATTTTTATTCACTTCGCAGATTAAGCCATAAATACATAATGATGTTGTAATAAACATATCAAACACTTCTAAACACTTAGCATAATATCAGATCTAACATTCATTCACATAATAAGCACTAAGAATTCATAGATCTATCTACCATACATCAAGAATAGTGCACTAAGAAAATATAAACACAACCATCACAGACACATTGCAAAAAGAACATCAAAAAAGGATATATGTGGTTCATCCCAGTGTGGGGCTACGTCCACCAACTCTTCTTCTTATTTCTTAGTCTTCTTCAATCTTCTTACATGCACAAGGCCACAAAACTTACTCTTCACTGGACAGGTGATCTGCACACAACGCATTAGATCCAACTTCCTTGAAATTAGGTCAAAGCACAAAGCCTTGCACAGTCTGCGGACAAAGAACTTACAAAACGCTTGGACTTAGCTCTGCAAGCCTCAAAACATCCTTGCACAGAGCCAACTAGTCATGCACTAAGCCAATCAATAACTAGTCACTACTAACACTCCCTACTTACATCACCTAGCTACTTATTTATACATTACAAAAAGGGTCCTAAGCATGGGTAAACCCATGGGACGACATCCCATACTCGTTACATAAACCCTAAAATCCCCAAAAAGCCCTCAAAATGGGCGATATCCTGCGATATTCGCTTCATCTGGGTGCTCCGTCTTTGACCAGCCCGTCGAAGTCCCAAAAATCATCAAACATGACCAGCGTTTCCTCAAAACATGGTCAAGGGACAACATGCCCCCAACACTCACCTGTGACTAGTCTCGAGTCACTCTAATCTGGGCAGCACTTCTTCGAAGGCCTTGAGCTACCTCGACTTGCTGCTTCGCTAGAGCCTCCTACTTGGCAAACTCCTGGATTACTTTCTTAGTGATAGGCCCTTCCAGGTGCTGCTCTACTGTTGTGACCACCTGTTCCAGTTGTGCACCTTGTCCCTCGATCTCTTCAAAAAGTGTGCAGGCTTCGTCCTACATTGGATGGAGTTGCTAGGTCACCTCCATAACTCGGCTTTGGATGGCGGTGACTTGCTGCTGAACTGTGTGATGCTCCTACGACCTCTTCTCTTCTCAATGATCGTGAGATGTTTCAGCTGCGCTTGCATAGTCGATGCTTGTTTCTTCACCTTTTGGAGCTGTGCCTCCAATCTCCTCAGCTCCGAGTCTTCTGCAAGGTTCTCATAGGTCTGCACACTTCGGTCGCTAAGTTTCTTTCATTCTAAGGCCAACACCCTTATTCTTTCTACTATGCTCCTAGCAATTTCTTCCCTTTGATCTCGTACTTCTTGTGGAGTGCTAGGCACTAATTGAAGTTATAGCTCTGCTACTTGATGCAGGAGCATCGCTCCATGCGGCCAGTCAGCCAGCCAACCACGTCAGTGCGCACGCATTCAAAGGCTGAAGAGAGGCGCAGCCTCATTTTTGAATTTGAAATTCAATGTAATTTAATGTGCTTAGGCTGTTGAGACAAGAAAGCCATGCCTTTTGTGCAGGTTGTAGATAAGATCGACTTTAATGCTAGATCGGCTGAGATCTAGTTCTGGATAACAGACTAGACATCCATTGATTGTAATTGAATAGGGTAGGTGAACCTGGAGGAATGAGCCCTCAGGTAAAAGAGATCTGAGATCTCATTTTGAAAGGAGAGGTAGAGAGTTGAAGAGAAAGAAAGAGCTCGAGGAACACTATTGTAAAAATACAGGCATTTGCCATTTTTAATATAACCAGAGCAGTTTTTTCTGCATTATTCTGTCTTATATGCATGTCTCTGTGTGTGTCCCATATATATGCTGTGAATGTATACTGTAGCTGTGCATTCTGTAGGAGTTTGTTTGATTTCAGGTTGAAGGTCTTTGAGGCTTCTCACCAGGAGGGTGTGACAGAACGTTGAGGGTTCTGAGAGCCGTGCACAGAGGATGCACTTCTGAACTCTGAGGAGTCAGACAAAGATGTGCTGAGGCACAGAAAATGAAATCATTGACTCAGGAGGAAGACCTCAAGGTTGTTGAATACCTTAGAGGCAGGGTTGTGTATCTAAGACACAGTTGCAGACAGAATCACTGAGTATTCTGTAGGAGCTCTGCCAGGTGGGCATTGAGCGTGAGCACGAGGTGCTGGGAGGAAGGAACTCTGCCGTGAGTTCAAAGAAACAAAATCACTAAGAATTCTGGAAGGCTCTGCCAGGTGGGCATCGAGAAAGCGCATAGGTGCATAGGAGAAGATACTCCACTAGGAGGGCATCGAGGAAGTGTGCAGACAGGCATAGAGAAAAGAGAAGAGAACTCTTTGAGTTCTACTACTTGAAGGAAGAGTCCACTAAGGGATTTTCACGGGTTGTTGAACACCCATAAGGACTCAGCGAGAGGGTCGCTTGAGAAGAAGGGTATCCAGGAGGTAGCCATTTTATTCTCCATCTGAGGGAGAAGAAGAACAAAATCCCTTAGGGGTTTGAGCGATCCAAAAAACTCAGAAGAGATAGCACTTGGTGCGTGAAGATTCTGCAGAGGTGCAGGAGTCAAAAGAAACCCTTCGGGGAGTCAGAGGAAGAGAGCTCAGGAGGGATAGCACCAGTGTGTGCATGAGAAGACTCTGCAGGAGCGCAGACGTCAAAATCCTTTAAGGGTTCGAGAGGGAAAAGATCAGAAGGAATAGCGTTGTGGAGAACACACAGCGGGGTTCAAATATGTATAGCCCACAGAGGAAGGAAGAAAAGGTCGAGGTCTTTGGAACCTTGGAAATTCTCCCAAGGCAGGAAGAAAGCGAGTGCATGCTCAGGAGGGAGTAGCACCAGCCATCAGATCGGCAGGAGAAGAGATATGGACCATTGAAGATTCACGTCCAGGAAGGCATCCAAAGGAGCATGCACAGGAGGA
>JASDQU010027011.1:0-29532 GCA_032191745.1 Picea mariana
ATGGTCTGTATACATCTTGAAATGAGAATCCAACAAATAGTGTCTAAACTTTTGCAGCGCATATGTTGTAATCTAGGGAAAAGTAGGGGAGTGTTACCAATAGTTCAATACATAAGAAAGCATAGAATCACATATACTTACATATAGACAAAGACATACACAAAGTAGTAGAAGCCCAAAGAATAACCTTTATTAGATAGATGATTCAATACAACACAATGGATCTCTCTTCTCTGATACATACTTGTCTATTTATACCTACATATTCAGTTACTAGGAAGTTGTAACTGGTAGCATTAGCAGTCACACCTAGACTGCTATAGTTGTAAACCTAATACCCATCGGAAATTTGTAGTTTTGTAAAGATAAGGTTTTTTGTTCAAGTGTAACGAATGGATGAGATACCTAGTTTAAAATATCAACATAAAAGTTCCACAAAACATACTCCAGCAAGCAAGGCTTGAACAATCTCAGACCAATATTTAGAACATAAATGGAAAGATGGAAGACAGAGAAGAAAGATATGAGGTATATGCACCAAGTTACATCAGGTATTTCTGAGACATATATAGTAGAATTCTTATCAAGAAGGAACCTCCTAATCAATAAGAAAATGTGCTTTGACAACATTTGCACCAGTAAATAAACAGTAAATCATTCACTGCGTTCATGAACAAGTACTAAAGACAAATCCTTCATCAATAGAAAACATAAAATAAAGACAAAAATATAGTCTGTGATAGTATAAAGGGAGTTGATCTTCAATTATCCAAGAGTCTTTAGTCTGTACATACATAATATGGAAACTTACAGTCTGAAACAAAAAATATGAGTTCTCTCAACAACCATTTAAACCTTCCTATGGAGCTATATTACATCTTAAATAGCAAATAGCATCAAAATTCCCTCTAGGACTCGCCACCTAACTCCTACATTGGATTCTTCACTTGGGAGAGGCGTGGCAGTAGACAAACAAACCAACATCTAAAAAATTGCTAGATTTCAAGAGGTTGTTGGTAGTAATAAATACAACTGCAGCCAGCTCATTGCATGAAGATTTGATGGAGCTAGTTCTTGGATGCAAGTGTCTCTTCATGTCTAATTGATCTTTGAGGAGTTACTCGAACCTCTTATGATAGGTGAGACCATCTTACAGTTCGAATTCCAACTAACTGTCAAGTTTGTAGCGAGTGCGCTGCAAATTGTTCTAGTTTTAGCAGTTCGCAGTGCCTTTAGCAGGATGCGCTACAAACTTTCCTGTAGATGTCATTTTTCCTTCAAAACATAGCAACTAATGCCAAAAGTGTGCAAGAATCCTTAAAACCTTTGTTAATGTCTGCTACAACCTCTAAATCATGAAAGTGACTTGCAAAAATAGCATATGGGCATGATTATAGCAGCATAAGACAAAAACACTACTTAGAGTTATAAGCCTACATATATAATACACCATAGAAAAACTGATTATATTGATGCAGATATGATGCTTTATCTTTGTCTCCTAGTGACCACCCGAGCCAACATGTCCAGGTTATTTTTTGCAATCTTTTCCTTCAACAGTTGCACTTCCTCCTTCAACTTCTTGTTTTCAGCTTGATAAACTCTATTTTTCCTGTTCATTTTCCAATGCAGAGGTAAGGATATCTTAACCATGAGATTTTCCTTTGCAATAGCTTTTTCACACATATCAATATTTTTCTTAAGCAAAATCTTGGCCTGCATATTTTCCTTTTTCAAATGTTCATGTTCAGCCCTTACATCTTCCAACTGCCTCTTGAGCCTTTTGAAAGTGGGATCACTTTCATTAGAAGAAAACTTGTTGACGTGCATAAGTGACACACCATCAATTGGAAGAATAGATTCGGAGTGGGGTTGTCTAATTAATCCAAGACGTTTGGTGTGATTTATTCTGATGGGTTTAATGGCTGCGTTAGCCAACTAGGGTCCTAAAACAAAGAAATAAACTACTCTAAAGCTAAAACTATAATACTATATACGTGAATCTAACTATTTACAAGTGCTTCAAAAATGTAAATATAAATATGTGATTATGAACAGAGTAATTACAAATTGCAAGTTTCTGATGAATGCCTTGTGAAATCAATGTTTGGTAATTGTTTTCGAAAGTAGATAAAGAAAGCACATATTTCTATATTTTCTGTTTTATAATCTAAGATCTAAAAACTTGAAAATAATGTTAATAAAACATAATTTCAAACAAGGATAGAGTAATGGTCATAGCCAATTTAAATTATCTTGTCTCACTAATAAAAAAGACTAATAACAGAAATTAAATGTGAATGAAACTAACCTGAAATTATTCTCATGCAATGTCTATGTCTCTGTGCGATCCAGACCTCCAGCTACCTTGTCTGTGAGAGGAATCTACGATAGACTTGTACTAACATCTCTTGAATACACTCAAGGTGTTTATTGACAACTAGTGTATAAGAACATAGTAACAAAAATGTAGATCCAATGATCTTGTGATTATGAATGATTATAATAAAAGAAACTTTAATATGAAACATTCATTGGATACATCAACTAAACATCAAGGATAAGTCATGATATTAAAATTGAAACGATGATCACATATATAATATATGAAACAACAAACTATAGACAAAATTTAAAGCACTGAATAAAATGGAACATTATATGTCATTGAGGCTAAAGCTATGCAACATATTAATATTCCAAAATATAAGAGACAAAACATAAATGAAACAACTTCACATTGGTCTAAAGCCGAAATGCAAACAGCTTGTCCATTAAGTTTTGAAGATCATTTTGTCCATAATTTGTTCCAAGCAAAGATGTCTTTCACTAACAAAGTGAATAGTATTTAAAGTATCATGAGATCCACATACTCATATCTCACAGGATAGAGATGGATCTCTCAACATTAAGTAAAATTACAAATATAGTGGATTTGGAAACCACTTATAACATAGTTGGTTTCATCAAAAGTAGATCAAAGTTTTTATAAAACATGAAGAAAAAGAAACTACTAATCACTTGCGTATAATTGAAAGATATTTCTTCCCAGTAATCAGCAACAACATCTCCAATTTCCTAAAAAAAAACAAAACAATTTTAATAAATCAGAAAAAACAATTAATCATAACTAATTACTATTTTTTGTAAAAAGAGACTTGGCTACAGAATCAAAGATTTTGTAGCCAGTCTTAATTTTAGTAAATCAAATAAACCTTCAAATCGGTTTATTTTGAATTAGATAACAGAGATAAAACGAAAAAGAAAATCAATTTGTTTACCATTAAAAGTTAACTAAAGAGGCGTCGGGTAGTTTAGAATTTATTATCGCCTTGACACTGGCTGCATTTTTGATAACTATGTTTCCGGATTTCTTGATGCGTTTAGGCTTCCTTTCTACATTCACCTTGAGGTCAAGGTTTTCTTGCCTCAAGAAATCATTCTTAGCAATAAGATTCTTGATTCGGGCTTGTAGGATAGGAATGTCAGTGTAATAACACTCAACCCAAATGTAACAGTCATCACAGTGGGCAGGGGAGGTGGTGGATTGATGAAGGACGTAGTCGACCATGGGCGCATCAGTCTTATATGTTGTTTTCTTCAAATCATGCCTAATACCGGAGAACCCTTCTTTGCCTTGAAGGCATGGTGGCAAATTTGTCACGAAGTCATAAGGTTCAGTAGGACCGGTAACTTCCCTCTTGGAACTCTACAGTTTTGGATCTTCCCGAACTAGAAAACCCTCTATCTCTAGATCTGAGCCCTCATCGATCTCGGTCGGATCGATCAAGCTCAGATGAGGATCCTTTATGTTCCTTAGTTGCCTCAAGATTAAGTGACCGATCTTCTTTCCCTTGAAATTTGACTCTGTGCACTGTCAATTCCTTTCTCTACAACGTTTCTTAAAATCAGTATTAACACCAGCATCATTCACATGTGCAAGAGGGTTATTTGCCTTTAATCCTTCAGTCTCTTGCTCGGGAAAAAATGCAGGTGGGAACTTACACATCGTCCTTTCGTCTAGAGGTTTTTTGTTGGTGAATTCCGGTTCACTAATTGAAATATAGACTTGATCTTTAACCACTACCTTGTCTAAGCTAGGGTTTTCTATTAAACGAGGGTTTATTGTAAGATCGGTCTGAGCGAAACCATTTCTTATTAAAAATACTTCCCAACTGTCACCTATGGTTGATAAATGATGCATCAACAATATCTTAACCAATCCGTGATGGAACATGCTTGAATCAAAACCTTGTCGTTTATATCTTTTGGACATTTTATAGAGACCTATCAACAAATAAAATGGCATATCCAAATCGAAACCAATGAAATGCATGAGTAAACGGATATGGTAGAGGAAGATCAATCTGTATCGACCTTCGCATGTCACGAATTGCTTGAGAATTAACAACAAACTGTGTCATCTAGGTTTTACCAGGGATATAGAAATACTTTTTACACAATAGTTGATCTTTCAGGATGTCATAAACAGACTCCACGAGACTCCTTCAATTCAGGCATTTTTGATCCATTTTTCACCCTTTGATGGAAGCCCTATTGCCTTGCTCACAAACTGCTCGGTCAATTCTAACTGTGTGTCCCCAATTTTAGCTCTGCAACCATTGAAGGTTTGTGCAAAAACTCTATCCACATGAAGATTATAACCCTCAAATTTCTTAAGGAAAACATCCCAGCCATGGATTTTTAAGTCCTCAATCGCATCGTCATGACAAAGTAAAGACTGGCATCCATTCGACTCCAAGCGCATGACAGGCGCCATGACAAATGTAACCAGAATGCAACAAGGGTTACTCTGGATAGTTTTAGGTTCGAATCGTGTGAGTAGTGGAAACAATTCCGAATGGAGAGTGGAGTCATAAAAATAACATAGCTTGTGTGTTATCATAACTCGAATAGTGGGAGTAAAAACCAGGGGTTTGATTGTAATATTTACCATCCCTTGTGATGAGAGCCAAATACACAGAGTACCAAAACCCTATGCATGTAATGACAGGCTCATTAATATGTTAAGCCAACAAGGTGAGGTGAGGAAGCGAGTACAACAGGTGGGTATTCATTTGTATGATTGTTGGTACGACCATTGAATTCGTGACAAGACTATCAAAAATATCAAAGGCTCTTTACCAATCGAAAACTATCAAACCATTGAAACAATAATCGCATTAGCACAAAAAAAATGGGTCTAACAACCATTTTATAAGATTTGTATTTCTATTTCATATGAATGGTTTGTTGAACCATATACCTAAGGCATAAAATTATTAAAACAACAAGCCAAGTTTTATGTTTAATTCATGCTTGCAGTCATGAATCAAAGATAAAACAATCGAAAATCCAAATAGTAAAATTAATGAAGTAGGCTTTAACCCAATTAGTCATAATAAATTCAGAAAAATGTTTATAGACGGGTTGATGGAAGATACATAAAAATGCAAATTCTTTAAATTGTGTACAAAATAAAAAATGATGTATTGCTGCCAAAAATGGCGACGTATTGGGCGAAGCAGTTATCTCTGCATCACCAAAATTTCATGTTAGGATGAATCAGAAAAATGAAGATTTGAGAAACAATTGACAACAAATCAAGAATTCTGATCAAAACTTAAGAAATAACATAGTCCAGCATCAAATGTGTTTTTGTCAAAAATGTAATCTGGTATCAAATCCATATTATGAGTGAAACAATGTTTTAGGCAACCGCCTCTGATACTGTTGACAGGGCCACTGCTGCCAGGAGGCGTCTATAGCCTTGGAAGGGATGCCATTTAACCCACTCTAACACCTCTATCCTGTCCAAGAGTCATACATCCATGATATAGAACATCTTTACTTTTGATCAATTCCAAAAGGACATACCTGATAATTTTCTTAAACCTGACATTGCTTCGCTGCCAGCAGGCCTGTTTAGTACCTCGGCGAAGTTGCCTTGGTATCATGCATGTATTTACACACTGCCAGCAGACCTATTTAGTGTCTCGATGGGTTTGCAAACACTTCCCACACCTTGCGGTGCTTTCAACTCTCTAGAATTAATTTACAAATTTGCAGAAACTTTATGATATTCAAGAGAGCGGGGTGATACTGAAAATTTCAGATTTTGAAAACAAAATTGGATCTTATATAATTCATCTTCTCATTTAATGATCTTTACCATGATATGAACACTTAGATTTTTGTTAAGAAACCATCTCAAGGACAAGAAGGTATAATTGAGTTGTTTTCTCAAAAAACAGGGACAACATTAAGAGTTTTATTATGGATAATCTTATCCTCTCGAGATTTTGAAAAGAAACCAACAACACTGTTTTGAGCAGGAATTTTCTTCTGCTAATATGAGTTTTAACATTTACAACACCGGTGCTTTGAAAAGTCATCAGTTGTTTCTCTTGGATAAAAATTATGATTTTCCTTCCACAAATGAAATAGTGACATAGGTATAATTATTTAGAAACAAATAAAAAACAAGCAAAATGAAAAGAACCAAGATAAAAAACAGAAAAGAAAATTAAAAAAAAACAAAAATATGTACAAAGAGGTGGATCTGGAATCATTAGGTGAAATGCCTTTTGAGAGCCTGGCCATTCACTGGGAAAGTGTCTGGCTGTCCCTCCAAATTTTGTTGGCGGAAAGAGCTAGGACCTAATTTTTCAAAAATTACAAATGATCCCAACCATAGATTATGGAACTTGGTGTGTTCCCCTTTTCCCTCGTGAGCTTTGTCCCACTTGAGAACCAAATCTCCGACATTGAAATTCCTATTTGAAGAAGAATTTGAATCAAACCAGATTTTTACAATTTGTTGATGCTGATCCAGCTTTTGTTTTGTTTGTGCCCTTACTTCCTCCAATTTTAACAAGGCATTAATTCGACTTTCTAGGGGAGGGCACTCCTCTTCTTGAACTTTCTGTGATAATTGCAGAGAAGGAAGTAGAACATGTGGAGGGAGAATTGCTTATCTTTCGTAGACGAGAAAGAAAGGGGAATTACCAACAAAGGCTTTCAGTGTCACCCTATCATCCCAAAGTGCATTATACAGTGCATTGTGCCAGTTCTTATGATTCTCTGAAATTGTCCTCTTAATGATCTTGATTAAATTTTTGTTTGTTGATTTCGTTAAACCATTTTCTTGAGGGTAGTAGCTGGAAAAATATTTCAGTTTAATCCCTTTTTTCAAGGCAAAGATGTTCACATCGAGGGATGAAAAGTAAGAGGTGTTATCAAAGACCAAACATTCACCACTTTCAAAGGTGCAGCTTCAGACCATATGGTAAAATAATCCGTTTTTGTAATCATATACTTGTGTTGTTGTGAAGAAGAAGGGTTAATTGGTTCTATGATGTCAATACCCCATTGCTGAAAGGGGGAATCTACAGCAACAGACTGCAAAGGAAATGTTGTCTTTTTCACCCGTCCTACAGCCTTCTAGCAGATTATGCATTTACGACACAGCGCATGGGCATCTTTAAAAAAAGTGGGCCAATAGTACCCAGATCTTAACACTTTGTGAGCAGTGGTGTCTCCACCGACGTGACCACCGGATTCACCTGCATGAAGTTCAGATAACACTTTCTCCTCTTCTTCCTTTTCTAAACAACGCATAAGAACACCATCAAAGTTCTTTCGAAATAATACATCATTAATTAACTGGAAAGATGCAGATTTTAACCTGAGTGCTCTTCTCTTTTTAGGATCAATATATCTTGGAGCAGATCCATGTGTCAAATAAAATTTAATGTTCTCATACCAAGAATTGGCAGCAACTTGTGCACAACTGATTTGTTTTTCGTTATGTTGATTTACAACTAAGGTGTTGATTTGACTTTCCTATTCTTTAACTGAATCAACCACTAATTTACACAGGCCTTGACCTCTAACAATCTGTGCAGGGGTTATTTCGAGGTCATATTCCTGTAACGACATCATCTAATTTTCCATTTTCTCACCCAGTTCTTTTTGTACTAACAAGTTTCTTACAGCTGGGTAAGGAACAATAACCTTGGTTCTAGATTTCAGTAGGTATGACCGGAAGTGTTTCACTACTTTAAAAACATCATATGCATGTTGATCTACTACTGGGTAGTTAAGCTCTACTCCTTTGGAGGCTGAGATCATGAAGGCAATAGGTATCTCATTGCTTTCAACGTTTTTCTGCGTTAACACAACAACATAAAATCGGTTAGACACAAAAGTGTAAAGAGTGAAATCCTGAGAAAAATCGGGACTCATCAAGGAAGGAGCTTCTACTATTTCTTTTCTAATGGAGTCAAAAGCTTGAATTTCTTGATGTCCCCAATGGTACAAAACATCCTTTTTAATTAAGTTCTGCAATGGTCTTACCATTTCCGAGAAACTTGGGACAAATCTTCTGACGAAATTAATCTTGCCCACAAAGGACTACATGGATTTTTTGGAAGAGGGAGGGGAGAGCTTAGCAATAGCTTGGGTTCTTTTAGGGTCGATAATCATTCTATCTTTGGACACTATAAACCCAAGTAGTTTGCCTTGTTCTACTATAAAGACTGATTTCTTAGGGTTGAGAGATATATCGAACTTGCGGCATTGTTCCAGGACAACCCTGAGGTGAGACAAGTGATCTTTCTTGTTTTTAGAGAAGACGGTAACGTCATCAAGATAGACCACGAATAATTGGTTTATGAGGCCACATAAAGCAATGTCCATTGCTCTTTGGAAAGTGGCGCCGACCTTTATAAGTCCAAAAGGCATCTTCCTGTAGGCATAAGTGCCCCATGGGGTACGAAAGGTGGTTTTAAGCTGGTCTGAGGGAGACATGAGGACCTGGTTGTATCCCGAAAAACCATCTAGTAAACATAGTCTTTCAGAACCTGATACCCACTGTAGAATTTGTTTCATTGGAGGAACAGGGTAGTTGTCTTCGCCAGATGCGCAGTTCAGGTTTCGAAAATCGACACAAATTCGAATTTCACCACTTTTCTTTCTTACATGGACCAGATTAGACACCCATTGTGTGTGCCTTACTGGGAAAAGTATCTTTGCATGTAGTAATTTAATTAGTGCTTTTTTAACGTGGGTTCCAATTTAGGGTGCATCTTCCTCAATTTCTGCTGAAAAGGATGAGTCTGGGGTTTCATGGGGATGATATGTTGTATGATGTTGGGGTCGAATGTTTTCAAATCATCATACATCCAGGCAAAAATGTCTTTAAATTCTTTAAATTTTTTTATGAAAGCGGATCGTTCTTGCTCGGAGCAACCTGTTCCTAGATTAATATTTTGAGGATTTTCCTTTGTCCCTAAATTAACCGACTCATAAATCAAAGAAGAATTGTTTGTTTTACAATTAACTATCCCTCTAAATTTATCATACAAGTCATAAAAATTCTCTAGTCTTACAACAAATCTGGGGATAGAGTTTACTAGATCAGATGTCGATTCAGGAGATCTAAGATCTGATATTACAATGAAGTTTCGAAGGTTCTCATCGTGAGTGCCTTCATCAATGACTGCACCTTGGAAGGTGTCTTCCATGTGCAGAAAGTTGATGATATGTTGGTCATCGTCAAACACTCTCCAATTGGTGATGTTATCTGGGATCGACGGCCTGAACAACAATTCAATCGAAAACGCATTAGGAAAAATACCTTCTGCGGGTAATAGTTTAGAAGCGACATTAGCCAATAAATCAGCCTCCAAATTACTTAGTCTAGGAATGAAATTTATGTTAAATGCTGAAAAATTTTGCATTAAACTCCATACCTCAGTTTGGTAGCTTTTTAGATGTGGTGATAAGCAATGTATGGAGTTTCTTACCTGCCTAACCACGATTTATGAATCACCAAATACCATCAAATTCTGCACGTCCATATCCAAATCTTTCCTGAGCCCTTGTATAAGTGCTTCGTACTCAATAGTGTTATTAGTGCATTCAAACTCTAACCTGCAAGCAATAAAAGTCTTATTACCTGTAGGGCCGACGAGTACACAACCTGCACCTGCTCCTTCTTTGGATTTGGATCCATCAAATTACAATGACCAGATTTGGGTTTCGTCAGCAGTGTTTGGCATACTTGGAAAACTTGATGTCTGAGTATAGGTCATAAATTTTGATTGTTGCTCGGGATCAGTGATAGGAGAAATTTCGGTCATGAAGTTACCAAAGAAGGTATTCATTCTTTGCATTTCAAATGACTTAGCAGATGCAATGAAAGGTTTGTTTGCATCATTTAGATCTGTCACGGTGTGCTTCTGATAATGTTCTTTGTTTATCTTGATCTTGTTGGGCTGTCCATTTTCAGGTAGCCACAAATGAGACCAATATGTGGCAAAGTAACCATGCAGCTGTTTGGACCAGTCCCTACTAAAAAACAAACCATAAACTTCAGGGATATCCACAATGATAATGTTAATTATCTGGTGAACCTTAGGTTGGATGATAATCTAACTAGAACATTCTTAAGTTCACCAATTACTTTAACATTTGTTCAATAAAGATGAATGATTTTGAGATCAAAAGGTTTAACTTCTGCATTAATTTTTTAACAAACAAATAGAGGCATCACGTTTGATGATGCACCAGAATTGACCATACAATTATGTACATTCCTATTGAAAATTTCAAAGGTTAACAAAAAAGGCGGGACATTTTTCCAGGTGTTTATAGCAGGATTCTGTTGATTTTTAGTTGTTGTCCCTAAAATAGTTTTACCTACATTTGCTACAGTTTTTTCAGCTAAATCCCTTTTATCTGGAGGTTCAGATGTCGTTTTAGTTGGGATCTTTTTGACTGCTTTTGAACCAATTTCTGCAGTTTTCTTGCTGCTAGGATTAATGTTTTTACTGTTTTCAGTGATACTTTGAAGCATTTTCTGCAAAATAAGGGGGAATTTCAGCAGCTCAAAAACATAAATATTAGCCCCCAGTTTTTTCAGATCTTCAATTAAATCATACTCTAAAACAGGGGCTGCTAAACTTTGTTTAATTTCATCTTTCTTTGAATGTTTTGGAAACACATTATTACTCACTTCAGAAGAGGGTTTGTTTTGTGTTTTTCTTCTTGTGTTGTAGGGGTGAACAATCTCAAAATTTGATTGAAAGATACTGTCCGAGAAGTGACCGTAATGTTGGGAGATGATTCCTCCTCTTCTGGTACTTCTTCCTCAATTACGTCTTCAGAACTTTCAGGAGGGACAGAAGAAGAATTATCATTTGCTTCTAAGATGGTTTGCAAAGCATACTGCAAGATTTCGAAATTTAGACCTTCAGTGGTCAGGTTTGGCCGGTTGGGAGGAAAAGGTTTTCTGAAAAGAGATTTAAAACTTCCTTTGCTTGTGGATGCCTCCTCAGTTGATCTCTTCAAGTCAACGACCTGGTTGGACGGTTTTTGGAAAGCTTTCTGCAAGCTTTCTAAGTCTAAAATTTTTGGTTGATTTTTAGCTTGAGGAGGCCTAGCAAAGATTTCTATTTTGTTTTTAGAGGATGAAGTTGTTTCAGCTTCACTATTGAGATTGTCTTTTAAGCTTAATATATTTTTTTCAATTTGGCTTGCCTCCTCAAAGGATTCTAATAGTGTGTTCTTTTTAGACCTTTTGACCCAAATTGCTATGCTATTATGCACATCCTTGGTGTAATATGCGACAATTAGGCTTTCAATGGGCATTGAATCTGCGAGGATTTTATTCTTTAACATAAGAAATCTTTGGTTAAAATCTTTTACTTTTTCCTTGGGATTCATTTTTAAGCTGGAGAGTTCCATAACCAAGACTTCTAGAGATTTATCATCTCCGAATTTTTCCAAGAAACAAGTTTCAAACTTGTCCCAAGAGACAATGGTTTGGGGTTGTTGACCGAAATACCAGGTGGAGGCATTTCCCTCAAAAGTATAAGGGAATAATCTGCATACTACATCCTCGTGTTCAACACTTCGGAGTCTAATGGCCAACATAAATTTTTTGATGTGATCTTCAGTGGATTGTTTGGAATCCAGATCAAATTTTGGTAACCATTTCTTCGGATGTTTTGGTAATGGGTGTTGAGGTCCGGGTACAGCTAGGACATCTTGATCAAGCCAAGGTTTGGCAGGATTGTTTTGGTTTTACATGGGAGTTGGTGATGTCGAAGGTTGTGATGGTCCTGATGAGGAACTTCCTTTGTCTAAATCTCTCCTCTTGAAGAGGATGGAGATGAATCAGGTGGGGAAGGTGAAATACCGGATCCCCCGGCTCCAAGGATAGGCATTTTGGTAGGATTAATGCCTTCCAGTTGTTCTCGGATATCCAAGAAGTAAAGGGGTTGATTAAGTGGCCTACCAAGTTGTCTGATATGGGCTAAGGCACTATGCGTTCTTATGAGTGACTGATGAACAATTTCTTGGACGTCGGCCCCTTGAGGAACTGGAGTCATTGGTTCAACAAGAATCTCAGGGTTATCGTTTGAGGTAGTTGTTGTTTCAAATGTAACATTGTTGTCTGAGTGACTACGTCTTACGATAGGGGAGCAAGCGTGTGGGGGAGGAGTATTGCAACTTCCATGTGCCATCAATTGAATTCAGGCCCTCCTTCTAGCGCCATTTGTTGATGGGCGTAAGTGACACACCTTCAACTAGAAGAATAGATTCTGACCAGGGTTGTCTAATTAACCCAATCCGTTTGGTGTGATCTATTCTGACGGGTTTAATGGTTCCGTTAGCCAACTAGGGTCCTAAAACAAAGAAATAAACTACTCTAAAGCTAAAACTATAATACTATATACGTGAATCTAACTATTTACAAGTGTTTCAAAAACGTAAATATAAATATGTGATTATGGACAGAGTATTTACAAATTGCAAGTTTCTGATGAAAGCCTTGCGAAATCAATGTTTGGTAATTATTTTTGAAAGTAGATAAAGAAATCACATATTTCTATATTTTCTGTTTTATAATCTAAGATCTAAGAACTTAAAAAGAATGCTAATAAAACATAATCTGAAACAAGGATAGAGTAATGGTCACAACCAATTTAAATTGTCTTGTCTCACTAATAAAATAGACTAACAACATAAATTAAATGCGAATGAAAGTAACCTGATTAATCTCATCCAGTGTCTATGTCTCTGTGCGATCCAAACCTCCAGCTACCTTGTCTGTGAGAGAAATTTGTGACAGAATTGTACTAACATCTCTTGAATGCACTCAAGGTGTTTATTGAGAGCTAGGGTATAAGAACAGAGTAACAAAATGTAGATCCAATGATCTTGTGATTATGAATGATTATAGTAAAAGAAACTTTAATATGAAACATTCATTGGATACATCAATTTAACATCAAGGATAAATCATTATATTAAAGTTGAAATGATGATCACATATATAATATATGAAACAACAAACTATAGACAAAATTTAAAGCACTGAATAAAATGGAACATTATATGTCATTGAGGCTAAAGCTATGCAACATATTAATATTCCAAAATATAAGAGACAAAACATAAATGAAACAGCTTCACATTGGTCTAAAGCCGAAATGCAAACTACTAATCCATTAAGTTCTGAAGATCATTTGTCCATAATCTGTTCCAAGAAAAGATGTCTTTCACTAACAAAGTGAATAGTATTTAAAGTATCATGAGATCCACATACTCATATCTCACAGGATAGAGATGGATCTCTCAACATTAAGTAAAATTACCTAAATAGTGGATTTGGAAACCACTTATAACAGAGTTGGTTTCATAAAAAATAGATCAAAGTTTCTATAAAACATGAAGAAAAAGAAACTACTAATCACTTGCGTAAAATTGAAAGATATTTCTTCCCAGTAATTAGTAGCAACATCTCCAATTTCCTAAAGAAAAAAAAACAATTTTAATAATTCAGAAAAACAATTAATCATAATTAATTACTAATTTTTGTAAAAAGAGACTTGGCTACAAATCGAAGATTCTGTAGCCAGTCTTAATTTTAGTAAATCAAATCAACCTTCAAATCGATTTATTTTGAATTAGATAACAGAGATAAAATGAAAAATAAAATCAAATTGTTTACCATTAAAAGTTAACTAAAGAGGGGTCGGGTAGTTCAAAATTTATTTTCGCCTTGACACTGGTTGCATTTTTGATAACTATGTTTCCAGATTTCTTGATGCGTTTAGGCTTCCTTTCTGCATGCACCTTGAGGTCAAGGTTTTCTTTCCTCAAGAAATCATTCTGAGCAGTAAGAGTCTTGATTCGGGCTTGTAGGATAGGAATGTCAGTGTAATAACGCTCAACCCAAATGTAATAGTCATCACAGTGGACAGGGGAGGTGGTGGATTGATGAAGGACGTAGTCGACCATGGGCGCATCAGTCGTATATGTTGTTTGCTTCAAATCATGCCTAATACCGGAGAACCCTTCTTTGCCTTGAAGGCACGGTGGAAAATTTGTCACAAAGTCATAAGGTTCAGTAGGACCGATAACTTCCCTCTTGGAACCCTACAGTTTTGGATCTTCCCGAACTAGAAAATCCTCTATCTCTAGATCTGAGCCCTCATTGATCTCAATCAGATCGATCGAGATAAGATGAGGATCCTTTACGTTCCTTAGTTTCCTCGAGATTAAGCGATCGATCTTCTTACCCTTGAAATTTGACCATGTGCACTGTTGATTCCTTTCTCTACAGCGTTTCTTAAAATCAGTATTAACACCAACATCATTCACATGTGCAATAGGGTTATTTTCCAAATGCAGGTGGGAACTTACACAACGTCCCTTCGTCTAGAGGTTTTTTGTCGGTGAACTCTGGTTCACTAATTGAAATATCGACCCGATCTTTAACCACTGCCTTGTCTAAGCTAGGGTTTTCTGTTAAATAAGGGTTTACTGTAAGATCGGTCTGAGCGAAACAATTTCTTATTAAAAAGACTTCCCAACTGTCACTTATGGTTGATAAATGATGCATCAACAATATCTTAACCAATCCATGATGGAATAGGATTGAATCAACACCTTGTCGTTCATATCTTTTGGACATTTTATAGAGACTTCTTAGCAAATAAAATGGCATATCCAAATCGAAACCAATGAAATCCATGAGTAAACGGATATGGTAGAGGAAGATCAATCCGTATCGACCTTCGCATGTCATGAATTGCTTGAGAATTAACAACAAACTGTGCCATCTAGGTTTTACCAGGGAGATATAAATACCTTTTACACAACAATTGATCTTTCAGGATGTCATAAACAGACTCCAAGGGACTCCTTCAATTTGGGCGTTTTTGAACCATTTTTCACCCTTTGATGGAAGCCCTATTTCCTTGCTCACAAAGTCCTTGGTCAATTCTAACTATGTGTCCCCAATTTTAGCTCTGCAACCATCGAAGGTCTGCACGAAAACTCTAACCACATGAAGATTATAACCCTCAAATTTCTTAAGGAAAACATCCCAGCCATGGCTTTTTAAGTCCTCAACCGCATCGTCGTGAGAAAGTAAAGACTGGCATCCATTCGGCTCCAAGTGCACGACAGGTGCCATGACAAATGTAACCAAAATGCAACAGGGGTTACTCTGGAAATTTTTAGGTTCAAATTGTGTGAGTAGAAGAAACAATTCTGAATGGAGAGTGGAGTCATAAAAATAACATATCCTATGTGTTATCATAACTCAACTAGTGGGAGTAAAAACCAGGGGTTTGATTGTAATCTTTACAATCCCTTGTGATGAGAGCCAAATACATAGAGTATCGAAACCCTATGCATGTAATGAAAGGCTCATTAATATGTTAATCTAGCAAGGTGAGGTGAGGACGCGAGTACAACAGGTAGGTATTCATTTGTATGATTGTTGGTATGACCATTGAATTCGTGACAGGACTATCAAAAATATCAAAGGCTCTTCACAAATCGAAAGCTATCAAACCATTGAAACAATAATCATATTAGCACAAAAAAAATGGGTCTAACATCCATTTTATAAGATTTGTATTTCTATTTCATATGAATGGTTTGTTGAACCATATACCTAAGGCAAAAAATTATTAAAAGAACAAGCCAAGTTTTGTGTTTAATTCATGCTTGCAGTCATGAATTAAAGATAAAATAATCGAAAATCAAAATAGTAAAATTAATGAAGTAGGATTTAACCCAATCAGTCATAATAAACTCAGAAAAGTGTTTATAGACGGGTTGATGGAAGATATAGAAAAATGCAAATTCTTTCAATCGTGTACAAAATAAAAAATGATGTAATGTTGCCAACAAAACTTGATCTCAATAATTTTTCTTTTTCTTTTTAAGAGGCTTGGTTTTGACTGTTTGTTGAGCTGGTGCTCTTGATGCACCCTCTTCCATAGAGACATGCTTCCTTGCTGCTGATCTGGTGAATGTTCTTTTAGGCATAATAGATTCTGCAACAATAGGTGGAGAAAAAACAAGTTTTTGCTAGAGGATGTCTCCATAGGTGAAGACGAAAAAGTTTCTTCTTCGAGAGGTTGTGAAGGGCCTTCACCTATCTTATGAGTTAACTGAGATGACTTATCCTTTTTAACCATCTTCTTCCATTTATTGGACTCTGTGTGCACAATCGTTTCAACAGAGGTAGGTGTCTTTCTCTTTATTTGTGGTGTGTTGACAACATATGGCTAAAATCTTGATGAAACTAGGAAAGCATCCCAATCACTATTAGTCTTTTTAAGTTCTTCTAACACTAGGATCTTGATCAAAACATAATGGAAGACATCGGTATCCACCTGCTTGGACTTGGATTGAAATTTCTCTGACATCTTCCCAAGGCTTCTAAGTAGATAGAAGGGTAGATTCAAGGGCTCTTTTCCAGTAAAATGCATCAATAATCTCATATGGTATTGATAGACCATATTAAAACTACTTTCACAAGTAAAATACATCTGAATGACTTTGAGCATCTTATCAAAATACTTCAGCATATGATTTCTAGGCACTCCCTTGGATAGGTTATCTTCTTGATATTCAATTTTTAAGAAATCCTTAGAAAATTCAGACTTCAGAGACATGACCTTGAACCATCTTTCTCCCTGAATTGGTATCTCTGTAGCTGTAAAAATGGACTACTTTGTAACCTCAAACTCCAGTGTACCAACTTTGGTCTTTACGCCATTGAAATTCAATGCAAACTACTTGGAAACCTCAAGGTGTCCTCTCTGCATCTTCTCACAAAAAGCTAGGCATCTTACTTTCTGAAATGCCTCTCTAAAAAATGGATCTGAATTGAATAATTGCAGGTCATAGGACTCAACCCTGAAAATATATCCTCCTTTATGAATCTTCTTCCCTTACTGAGTGTTCATGACAGCTAAGTCAACCCCCCCTCCTCTGATCACAATTTCTACCAGAGTATGTGATGGAAACTGGTGAATTTAGGGCTTTACTACTTGATTTTGCAAAGATTAGGGTTTGTTGGAAAAGGATTTTATGCTAAAGAAACATTGCATAAACTGGAATAAGACTAAATCTAGGACATTGGAGGAAAATATGACAACCCAAAACTGGATGAAACCTCAAATAGACCAAATTTCAGAGCAACTGAGTAAAACAAGGAGTTTGCAGCATGATTTCTTAGTTCGCAGAGCGCTGATTAAGTTTGCAGCAACAAATTTTAGATTAGGGTTTTCATCAGAAGGCTTTGCAATTTCAAAGGTATGGAGAGGAATATGATCTTGAGTGAAATGATATTTTTTCAAACCTGAGTGAAAATGAGGTCAGCTAGGGTTTTATCAACTGAGAAAAACAAGGGATTCGCAGCGCATCTAGTTCGCAGTGAAAATAGTTCGTAGCAATAAGTGCAGTTTGCAACAAATAGAAAGTTTGCAACAACTAGGGTCTGATGATGATAATTTTGCAGGTAGTGGAATTTGAACATCAAGCAAAGTACCTAGTATATAAAGCTTTCTCCTTGTTGCATAAAAACTAACTTTTCTTTAAGGTTTTAATCCACCATCAACCGCTATAGGAGAGTTTGCAGTGCACTTATAGTTCACAATGAGTTGAACCAGTCTGCAACACACTCTTTTCCAATGGAAATGAAGATAAAAAATGATAAATCCTCCTTTTGAAACTGACCCTTTGGAGATGATTGATGAGGAGATGGTACTGAAAACTAGAATCCATCATCAGATACATTTGCAAAATCATAATCATGAAATATTTAGCGCATGATCTATTTTTGAATTGCTGTGAACTTTTAGGATAGTTTGTAGCACATGCGATTTGACAACTGACAAGACAGTTAAACAGTTGGGTAGATCTTTAAGACCTCTTGTACACTTGTTTTGGACATAACACTTGATGGTGACCCTTAAACTATGCAGATATGACCAAAACTTTCCCTCTTTTCCTAATCATGACAACCACCATCATGACACCAATAATTTCATAAATGGACTATGATCAACTTTCTAGACTTAAGAGAAAATCAACACATGATTTATTTGACATGAAACATGACTCAAAACCTTTGAGAACATGACCCTATGACTCAAAAATACAAGCTTAAACAAATGAATCATACAAGAAGGACTGACCACATGACTGACAAAGACTAATGGTCTCATTTTGAGACTAAACTAACAAATTTGAAAAAATTGAAAAACCTTGACTCCTGTACATCCTATGTGTTAATAGTAATTACTTAACCGTTTGGGTCGGTCGTTTAATAGAAATATCGACTGAATTATGCTTTTGACTTCAACATTCGACCGACTAACTATTAGTCGACTTCCGGGTCTAGTCGACAGAGTCCACTAGCCCCTACAACATCTCCCCCCACCTCAATTCCTTGCTCGTCCTGAGCAAGAGGGGAGTAAAATAGACTTTTCTTTTACATTGATTTTTTACAAATAGAAATGATAGGAAGAGAGAAAGAAGAGGAATTATAGACAAAATTCTCTAGTGCTTGATAGGATTATGGAGCCATATTCGACTATCCTGCTACGTTGATATCTTTGTCGCTAGTCGAGTCGAATGCATCCTTTGTTCTAATTTCTGTACTAGCTTCAAAGGCATTCTATAGGATGTTGGGAGTTGAATGTTGTAGATGTTGGGTGAAGTCATGCCATGCATTGATCGACTGGTGTGCTTCCAGGCCTAGTGTCTTGATCTGTCCAAGCAAGTTGACTTTTTCTGCTATGTCTTCTTGTTGTACTGCGGCCTATTCTGGGTCAATATGTTGTTCCATCTCTTGAATCTTTTCTCTGAGCTGTGTGAGGCAAATCAATGCGCTATCGGTTTCCAACTGTACTTTGTGCCCTTCCTTCTACCATTCTTGTTCTTGTCATGAGAGTTGTGACTCTATTGCTTTTTCTTTTTCTAACTAACTTGTGAGGGCCTCTTTGATCTTGATGTCGATCTTCATATTTCTGGTCTTTTCTATGTTGTCGACCACAACTCTTTGTATTTGTTCTTTCATAGTGTAGTTCTTTTCTGATGTTGACAACTTCCTACTTGCAAATGCAATTGGGTCATTTAAGTCTCCTTCTCCAGGTTGGGATAATATTGCGCCCAAAGCTATGGACGATGCATCCACATGAACATGAAATTCCTTCTTCCAATATGGGAATATCAAAATTGGCGCATTCACTAACTTCTTCTTTAATGTGTCCAAACCTTTCTGGCAATCCTCATTCCATTGGAATTTAGCTTCTTTCTTCAACAACTTTTCCATGGGTGTTGTAATATGTGCATATCCCTTAATGAACTTCCTGTAGTATCCTATATGACCCAGGGTTTCTCTTAACCATCTCACTGATGTAGGTGGTTGTAAGTCCAAAATTACTACAATATCGACAGGATCGACTAGTAAGCCTTTCTTACATACCACATGCCCTGATAAAATTCCAAAAGGTGCACACAAGATACATTTCTTCAAGTTCAATGAAATCTGACATTGTCTACACCTATCCAACATTAATCTTAGTACTTCTATGTGATTCTTCAAGAGACTAAACACAGTCCAATCATCTAGATAAACTTCAAGGAGATTATGAATAAATTCTTTAAAGGTTGTGACAACTACTCTTGAGAAAATTGCAGATGCATTCTTCATCCCAAAAGGAATAACTGTGTACTGGTAGCTTCCCCCCTCTGTTGCAAAAGTGGTCTTATATTTGTCTTCCTGCGCAATCTTTATCTGGTGATATCTTGAGAATCCATATGTGAAAGAGTAGGCCTCCTTCCCCCTACATTATCTAGCACTTCATTTGTAAAAGGTGTCAGAAATGGATCATGCAGACATGCATCATTTAGATTTCTTAGGTCTACACAAATTTTGATTTCCCCTTTTTTCTTATCTTGTACTACCATTGGACTTATCCATTTTGATTCCACTACTGGTTCAATAATCCATGCTTCTAAAATTATGTCTATCTCTTCCTTTTCCTTCTATTTATACTTTAGATTCAGTATATAGGGTCTCTATCTTACTGGAGTAACATCTAATTTCAAAGGGATCTTCATTTATCCTAACTCACCAACTATCCCTTTCATTTTTGAAAATGTGGTTGGGAATAGATCCTAATACTCGTGCAGTAAGTCTGCAATTTTCTCCACGGTTTCGTCATTCCAGTAGTCTCCTATCTATGCAAACTTTGGTGTCTCTTTTTTCCCAATATTTACCTTACGCGTCCTTAGTAGTTGTGCATATGCAACAGATCCAAGCTTTTGACCTTCTACTACACGTTCCCCCTCAGATTCAGGTATTTGTATATTTCTTGGATCCTCCTGGTCCTGATCTTCTTGAGCCACATTATAACATTCCAGTATTTCATGGACTGTCATAGAAGTTCTATGCACATGACACACATGCACTACATCTATCGACCCTTCTTTTGAAAAAATATTGTTTCTAATGGCCTGCAAAGCTACATCTATCAATGGAGATTCACGTTAAAAAGTAAATGTTACCTCAAACCTTTGAGTTAGTTCATCCCAGTTCGTCATTTATCTACGCATTTCTAGTTCCAAGTACCAGTTCTTGGGGATTGTATCCAATGTATGTATGAACTTGTGCTTCCATTCCTTCTTCGATATCAAACTTCATATCTTTCTGCACTGCACAATATGATCTGCCGGGTCACTTACTCCTATATATTTTTGCATAGTATACTCAACCTTGGTACTGAATCTAACTTGTATTAATATTTTACACTGCGACTAGTCTTCTATTCCTTCTTTATGTGAAGCCCACCATCTGGTTTGAGTGTCATTCAAGACAACATCTAATGCCGACAATATTTGTTTTTCAGGTATATGCAACTTAAATTCCTTTACAAAATAACTTATATCAGTCAAACCATCATACTTGGGTGGGTCACATAACTCCATTCCAATCCAACGAAATGATCAAGTAATGCGGGCACACTGTCTGGTTGATACTTCATGCATCATTTTCTTTGAATGTTTCAGACCTTCCTCTAAGTTTGACGCATATGAGCTAATGCTTCTCGAACTTAGGGTGCCATTTGTAGTTGAATTAACATAGTCATCCATTCGCACAATCATATTATATAGGTTATGAATTTCATTCCCTTTAGCTGGTTCAATATACCTCTTTCCTTCTTTCGGATCCAACGATGCAGTAACCTTCAAGTCCCTTACTTCAAAGACCATTTCCCTTCTCTTCAGATTAATATTTGCATGATTTTCAAAGACCCATTCAAGTCCCATTAGCGCTGGGTATGGTTGACTATCATTCACAATCTCAATGACTTCGAAATCTGCTACACTGCGCACCCCATCTATGTTCATAGATACCCCTAACAATCGACCAATTGATACTATTTTGTGTTGGTTCACCAATCTTAACTGTACAGGAGACCAAATCAAATTCGGCTTCCCCATCATTTCCCATGTTTGCTTCGGCAAAACATTTACATCAGAACCCAATTCTAAAATGACCTAGTCCATGTCATAATCCCCAATTTGCACACTTAATTTGAACTCGCCGCTCATCCTATTTTTGCATAGTACCTGATTCACTACCCTTTGTGCGGTAGAAAGTTATCTTTCTTGCGTGCAATGATAAATCATTTTGCGCAATGCATTCAATGCAGTTTCATCTTTCATCAATGCTAAATAAATTCTCAAATATTCTTTCAAAGGATTTTCCTTTTCAATGGGTCTTTCGGGGTAGTACGATCATAGATCAAAGGCATGTCAACCATAGGGGTTGCAGATGATGTTGATGCTATCCAATCCAGTCCTAGCATCTCCTTCCTTGTCTATTGATATGTCTTTTTTTCTTGTTGTGGGTCAAATGTCGACATAGGTCTTGCTGATTTCCTTACCCATTCCTCACTCTACCTCCCTCTGTTTGTCGTGTCAGCTCCTATCCTAGCTCCTCCGCGCATGACAATTGTTATTTTAGGTCCTTCATCATGTATCTTTGTTGATATCTTCTGTACGTTCTGATTCGGGTTCTGGTTCTGGTTCTAATTCTCTCTTGCCTGCCATTTTGCAAATAGTTGCAGATAGTCTTTTGTCAAATGATCCAGTGCTCTACAATACGTGCAAGTTGTATAAGGATTCAGACAGTCACAAGCTAAGTGTCCCAGTTTATTACAATTGTAGCAAATTATTGGGCCTCTACCTCCTTTGTCGAAACCTCCTCTACCTCAACCTCTACCAAATCCTCCTCAACTCCTTGGATTAAATCCTATTTGATTATTATACTGTGGAACACCTCCTTCTGTCGCAAAATTTTCCTCCTAAATTCTATACATATCTCAAGCATGCTCTCTCATTAGATTGAATGCACGGAAACCCTTCTCTTCGTGCCCTACTGACTTGCAAAAGTTACAAAATAGATTCCTTGGCATACTATGATATTTCTATAACAATGGAAAATCATGTGGATGATGTCCCCATTTCTTGCTTATTTCACAGTACCCCCTTCCTGATAATGGGTTCAGAGCTCCACTTTCCAAATACTGCACAAAGGTCGGGCATTCATCCTTATGGTGGCCTTCAGTCCTACACTTGGTACACCATACTTGTTCCCACTTCTCCTTTCCTTTTGTTGCTTTTGCTAGTTGGATTGTCAAGGTAGCTAACTATGTCTAGACTTGAGACATCCCCCCACCATCTCCTACATGAGACGCTTCAAGTTTCATCGCAATCTCCAAATCTTCAGGCTGCGACACAACCTTCTGTTGTATCAACAAGCAATGAATGTGTGGCAATAGTTGTAAAACAAACCATTATTTGTGTTATTGATCAGGAATCTGGAATGTCAATCTACCCATCAAATCTTTAAATCTTTGATCATAGTCCCAAACTGACTCAATCTGCACTTGTTTGATTTCCTTCAACTCTATAATTTACTGCGACTCAGACTTTGGTTTCTTGAACTCTTTCATAATGCTTGTATAATTTCTGCCAGTGTCCTCACTTAACATGTAGGTGTAGTACTCCACAATTTCATGTACCATACTAATGTGCAGCCTCTAAACGTTGTTGCCAACTGCACAATCTTTGTGGCTTCATCCTGAACATTCTTTGCAACCCACATTATCTCACATATAAAACATATGTTGTTATGGGTCCTCCGAACCAACTCCCTAGAACTCGGGCATTCTCAATGTGTTGTCTAACCCTGCCATGGTGTTTTGTGTAGTAACTCCCCCTGGTGATGTTGATTGAATTTGACTTGACATACTACTTCCACTACTTTGGATACCACTATTCTAACTTCCTCTGCTAGCTATAAGTGTTTTTGACAAATCCTCACATGTTATCTCAGATCTAGGTGACACACATGGGGTCATGTAATCAACATAAGATCCAACCTGAGTAGGAATTAACGGCTCTTCTATTATAGGACTAAACTTATAATCCTCTTTCTCTCCTTTTGTGTGCGGTATTTCTACGATCTGGACTATTGCGTAGGGTACTCTCCTCTCATCCTTACTGTGCGGCTCTCCTTTTTCAACACCAGTCTTCAACCTATTATACCTTCTTCCACTACGCAGTACTCCAAATTGGTCTTCCTCTTCTGATGCACCTTCTTCATTTATTTATTCATTCTTTCCTACCTTCAGACTATCCTCTAGTCGTTCCCCAGTTCCCCTATGTGCATGAATCCCTTTAGCAGTCAGATTCCATCGACATCACACATTTGTCGCATAACAACATCTTTATCCAGGTACCAAATACTTTCATAAACCTTCCACGTAGACCCTTAAAGAAATCCCTTTCTGCAACACTATATGACTGGGTACAATCCACTGCAAATTCTGTAATATAACCCCCTAGTATGTTATTTAATCTTAAATCGACTGCGCACGAAGTAGTATTACTTACAAAATTCAATCGTCTTACCAACTCATGGGTCCAATTCCTCGAAGCTGTAGTTCAGTATCTCCCAGTATTATCCACTAACCTTTCTAACCATTCAGTCAAAATAATTGGAAATTTACCCAATAAAATCTCATGCAACCCTATGAACACATAACTTTGCAACCATTGTTCATCGCGCATCTGAGGGTTTCTATTCTCTTCTTGGACAAATTGTCACTCCTTCCTTTCTAACCATTCAATGATCTCTTTCTTAGTTGGCATCTAAAATATTCCCTCAATTAGAGATTCCAGGTCCCGACAACAGAACCATCTGTTGGCCTGCAATTATAATACCCTAGGTTCAGTTTATTCAACCAACAAAACCCTTCAAATACTGACCCTTTCGACATCACCTGCGTGCAAGTGAAGTCTCACCTAAGGTATCTATTGGTGCTGTAGGAACCAAGTTTTTGCAGGGACGAGGGGATGTAAGACTATCATCATATCCACTAATATTTATCCACCTTGTGCGCAATACCTTTATTCATATCCCGCAATACCTTTATTCATATCCCTTGATTAGTTAACAAACCGTACTGTGCAAAACCCTTATAACATAGATTGCAACATAAATAACCCACTATAACCTTCATTATTACTGCACATCAATCATGTAGTAAACACATCTGTATTAATCATGCATAAACAAAACATCCATGAGAAATCACATCAACATAACACATTCAGAAACAAGATTTAACGCGGTTCACCCAATTCTTGGGCTACGTCCACAACTATTGGCTTCTATATTAATCTTCATGCAGTAATCTCCTCAGGCCTCACACTGCGCTTACAATAGATATAACATATCATACTATCCAGACCTGCCTAGCCGCTCTGCAGTGCATGCCTCTCTTTCTCTACAAAATCCCTCCATAACCCTAAGCATAGATTCTCAATCATATGCACGCTAAACTCTCACTTTCAATAGTCTAATCTCTCTTTTTCAACAACCTATTCTTCCCCAACCCATTACATCTATATACATAGAGTTAGGGCTCAGAAATCTACACCAAAACTCTAACATGTCCTAGTTGTTTTCCTTCTTTTTCGTCAACATGTTGCTTTTCCTTCCTTTGCACCTGCATGTTGCTTTTCCTTCTTTAGCTACGAACTACTGCTTCCTGCTTTTATACCAAACTGTTGTTTTCCTTCCTTCTTTTGCACGTTCTTTGACTTCTGCTTTGACCCCACAAACTACTCCCTTTTATGCTTTTGTACGCGCTCTTCAAAACTTAGTTATTCAAAATGCCTGTCCAACATGGTGTATTAATGTTATCCAAATACCTTACGTGAAGAGTGTAAATCTTACTTCCCAATCATTTTGTTAAACCACCACAACCCAAAATTAATGATATATTTTAATAATATATGCTTTTTCTAAATTACTTGTATGAATTAAGAGAATAAGATGTTGTTTGAGTTTTTTCTAGATAAACTGTGTATAAAATTTTGAAACAAATGGACACTCCACCCATCATGAAGGACAAATAAATCTGAAATAATAATAGAAAAAAGTGTTTGGGCTGATATTTATAGGGTTAAAAGTTAATGTTAACTCTTGTGAAAAAAAGAGTTTCAACTTGTTATGAAAAATGAATAATTTAGTAAATGAGCAGTTTGAAATAAATTTTTTTTTTGTAAGTTAGGGTTTGTATTAATTCCTGTCAAAAAAATACAGTTGTTTATTAAATAAAAACTATTTAATGCTAACCTTAAAATTGAAATTAAAAGAAAATGTTAAAGAAAATAAAGTTTAAGAAATATAATTTGTTAAGTTTGTATTTCCAAGGAACAAAAAAAGATAACTAAAAATGAGTGGATGGATAAAAAGTTAAAAAAAAAAGGAAAAATAACATGAAAATAATAATAATAATAATAATAATAATAATAATGAAGGGGTGGCAGGTGAGGGGGAGTCATCTATGACCTCGAAGGAAACATGATTACATAATATGCTTGGGGGTTGGGGTCTACAACAAATAATCAAGCTGAAATCCTAACAATGTATATGAGTATGACACTAATAAACGTTAACTGAGAATTAAAAGTCATTGCAATAGGTAACTCTGAGTTGATCATAAAAGAGTTACCACATATTAGTAAAAAGATGCAACCCAATCTCCAAAGGATTTGCCAAAGAATCTTAAATGAGGAGCACAAATTTAAGCATGTGGAGTACTATCATATCTATCGTAGGAAAAACGAGGCAACAAACAACCTAGCCAAATCCGCAAGACAAGTGGAGCAGGGGATAATTCTTATCAATGAGGCTTCAACTTTGATCCACCTCCCTTACTCATATGAATAAAAAAATCCAAAGTAATATCAACAAAGGTCGAATCAATGTCATAATTATAAAAAAGATTGGTAATGGAGGGGATGTGACCCCACTCTCCATCCATATTAAGATTAATGATGCTCTCATATCAAAATTAACATTTGACGCACGTCCCGTATCCTCTCCACGAGGCACCACTCCCCCCCAACACATGTCTTTACTACCTCGTGCAATTGGCATTAAAGGAGGCTTCGTTGGCATCACAACAACATATGTGATTAATCCCTTGCCCACCATTAGAACTCTCGGCTCCATCCCCCTCATCTCTCCCTGTGTCTTAATCCACACGACGTGTGAAGCATGACCCTTCGTCATGGATATGCAACACCACACTCTGCCACCAACGATGATCATTGCATTCCAGCCCCCTGTGTGTGGTAATTCAGACCCAGGTATATACTCATGGAAAAGGTGAGGAAATGGTTCGTCTTTGGGATTTATTTGGTGTCTGTTCCTATTTTTATCTCGACGTAGTCTGTTATCACTCCACCTTTAAACCCAGAGTTGTGCGTCCTCCACTGCCCTCAAACATGTGGCACAGAAACCAAGCCCCCTGATCGTTCTAAGTGCAAAATGGAGGAAATGCAAAACAAGATGAAGACACATCAACAAGAATTGAAAACCCTTCGAGCCTCTAATGCCCATCTGGAACAACAGTTTCTCAAACATGTGGCACAGAAACCAAGCCCCCTGATCGTTCTAAGTGCAAAATGGAGGAAATGCAAAACAAGATGAAGACACATCAACAAGAATTGACAACCCTTCGAGCCTCTAATGCCCATCTGGAACAACAGTTTCAATAGCGTAAGGAAAGACAAGACAAAGAAATGGCCATCGTTCTTTGCACAGTCAACAAACACTAATAGCAGCTTCACTCACTTCGTAGGAACGTTGGGTGCAATCATCAAGAAGCCCCAACACAACTGAACCCAATTCTGCCAGAAGGCTTGCAGGCCTCATGTGAAGTAATCTAGCCCCTGTTTCCTCACCTTCAACACACAACTCCAGAGGATGCTCTAGCTGTTGTTGACACTGAGCTAAAGCTCAATTAGGCTAGGTTTTCTTATGCAGTGCAAGTTTGTGTTATTACTCTCCTCTTATGTTAAAGTTTATACATGGAAGGTTAGCTATAGTTTTCTTGTAAATTCTGTGAAGGCAAGATGCTCCCGAAGAATATGTAAGACTATATTTATGTTGGCATTTTGATTTTTTTGTACTCTCTACATGTTTTTGCCTCTTCACAACCTCTTTTATAATAAAGCCACTAATAGTCACTGTTAATAAAAGTAGTAGTAATAATAATAATAAAAAAAAATTAAAAAAGAAAAGGACTAATGATAAATATGATGAGTAGTGGGTTTTCAAGATTGGTCAAGTTTATAGCCATCTAAATTGATTAAATTTATAACCATCTTCTTGATTAAAATTATTAAGATGTTTTTCAATTTAAGAAAGAAATAAAAAATTTATAAAGCTGCAATTTTAGTTTATTCAAAACATGATTAAATTAAATTTGTAATTTGGTTAAAGCAAATGAAATGAAATGATTAGATGATGGAAGAAAATAAGATATCAAATAACTATTAAAAAAAGGTAGTCTAAATGTTCTAGGTTTTTGTTCTTTTCAGTGCATATTTTTTGGGCACAGTTGCTCGAAATCGGACGAGATATTGTTAGAACTGCAGATTTGAGTGGTTAAATCTGTGTAATCTGAGTGCTCTAAGAGTTTTTCAGCATGTTGAATCCATTTATGCATTCAGAAATGCAATTTAAATAACAAAAAGTAGTGATTTAGTGAGGATTTATGTTGTCTGCTTTGTACGAAGAAGACAAAAGCGTAGAACAGTTAGACAAGGTATAAAAGGCGTCCCTTAACTGTTCTACGAATTGTTTTTTTTCAGCAACATAAATCTGTTCGAAATCATTATTTTTTGTTTTTTAAAAATACATTGTTGAATGCAGAAATGGATTCAGCATGCTGAAAAATCCCTGGGGCACTCTGATTATACATAAATAATCATTATGGCCGGATTTCGAGCTGGCCCGGTCGCAGAAAATGACAAAAACCTATCCATAGTTCCACAGATTTGAGTGATTATTTCTCGAAGTGCCCCAAGGATTTTTCAGCACGCTGAATCCATTTCTGCATTCAACAATGTATGTTAAAAAACAAAAAATAATGATTTCACGCAGATTTATGTTGCCGGATTCCCATAAAAAACTATTTCGTAGAATAATTAAGCAACGCCACATATATATATATACAGATTTATGTTACCAAATTCCGATAAAAAACCATTTCATAGAACAGTTAAACAACGCCACATACATCTAGCATAACTTGCATAACTTACTGCCGTCGACGAAACCGGAATGACTGCGTGAAGATTCTATCGAGTTACCTGGGCACAGATTCTGTCAATTACCGATAAATTCATGATGGCTTTGTTGCGGATCCAGCCAACACGGAACCGGTAGCAGGGGCAGCTCTGGCTCCCTAATTTAACGTGACGTTCTCCAGCCAACTTCTTCTCCCGCCGGTTTTACGAACCGCCCGAGGCCACGGTTTGAAAGATCGCACGGCCGCACCCGGATTTCCGTCGATGTGTTGGCTGGAGATACTTTGACGGAAAGTCAAAAATATACGGCGACGGGACATTTGGACGTGATTGAATTTGGCGTTAAGTTTGTACGTGAAGTGCTTTTGATATCGAAACGCGTGAGCACGCGAGAAAGGCTCACGCCCAATTATCCACCGCGTTTACACTTCGGAATTACGATGCAAGGGTTGGAAATGAAAAATTTACTTTGCTGAAAAGTAGAATATTTGGATTGGATTTATATATAATTAAAATAAGTCAAATTAT
>JASDQU010027013.1:46098-57837 GCA_032191745.1 Picea mariana
TTGTGGTGATTGTTTTGGTTATATTGTTGTTATTCTTCCATTTCTATCATTTTATTTCTATTCTGCATACTTTTTATATCTGGTATATTACAAGTGGTATCATAGCACTTTCCTTGGCATAAATTGTGGGTAAATTTTTTTCAGCATAGAGACATATTCCAGCATCTTTAAGCCACAGAGATTTGTTGTTACGCGCATAAACCTGCAGTTGAGGGATTCATACACGCAAGAAATACAAGTGGTTCTTAAGTGCACATCTATTGTCCACCCTTGTAACCCCTATTGGTACCCCTTCAAGTGGTAGCACATCAAACAACACCTGTGTATGGATCAGCCTAGATTTACTGAAGCCCTCTTTAGATAAATTGATTGGGCACCTGGCTTCTATAGTGCCACTAAGAACAACGCTTGAGAAGATACTCTCTAATACATGGGGAGTCGAGTAGGATGGCTAAGGGTAACATCTATCCTCCTCAGTTAGTGCCCTGAGATATTGGGCCGAGTACTACTGTTGGACCCCGCACGTATATCAGAGAGCTATAGCACAACAAAAACCCTTGTCTGTAGAACCCTTGAATATCTAACCCTTGGGGATAGAAACATAAACAAATTAAAACATACAAGATCTATTGCCATGTGTCTGTGTTCGGGTTGCCAAGTAACTACACATTTCTTCCTGGTTAAGCACTTGGGCATTTCATCACTGTAGTATTCTTCAGACCGGAGTATAACTCCGCAGGTGTAGAAAAAAAAAAGTAAAATTTTCACCATTATTTGAGACCTATTCCATTGGATTCATCTCTTTGCCCTTATCACATTCATACATATCATTTTTCAGTAAAATTTTTTACCCCACCCACCCCTTTTCAGTTCCCTCGTCCTCATGGCCCATACCCATAGCCAATACTTGGAATCTTGCTTCAATACCTTGCAATCTAGTCTCACCAAGACCCAAAAATAAGTGAAACAACTCAGTGCCAATGTTGTCGCCATCAATACAACCATCCAGTCCTCAATAAAGGAAATGAAACAAGACCTAATCACCCAACTTGAATCTAGATTTTTGACACATTGCACCAAGATGCATATCCCTATAGATAACCTTTCCTCTAACTCACCTCCACATACTACAGGTGAACATTCCTCTCAGTCCCATAAATTTCAGTACCATCACTTTCAATTTGACCTACGCCTTCCGCAGGTGGATGTGACCAAATTTGATGGATCAAACCCCACTGGTTGGGAAACCCAAATGGAACATTATTTCTCTTTATACAGAATTACAGATGACTTGGGAAAACTCCCGCATGGTGTTCTCGATCTAGATCAAGAACGTTGGCAATGGTGGCAATGGAGAAAATCTTTCCGTCAAGGGTATATTGCTTGGACACACTTTGTGGCAGATCTTTATGAACACTTTGACACTGAAACCAACCATTTGGTATGTTTGACAAAGTTGAAACAATCAAGAACAATGGAAGACTTTATAATTGCCTTTGAGCACCTGGCTTTTTGGACAGAGGGCATGTCTGATGCCTTTTTCCGAGAGTGTTTTATCACTAGCCTCAAGGATGAGATTCAGGCCCATGTCCTCATGGCTCAGCCTCAGAGTTGGGTGGAGGCTATTAAAATATCTAAATAAGCACAACAGGTTGTATCGTCTCAAAACCAGAAACCCTCCTTTATGCCTCTCCCTAAACGAGTAAATCCCACTACTCCCTCTGCTCCACTAAAGATCCAAAAATTGACTAGGGATGAAATGGCTGAATGCCAACTCAAAGGCCTTTGTTATAATTGTGATGACAAATATTTCCTGGGCCACAAGTGTAAGGAACAAAATATTTTTATGGCCATCTCTGAGGATATTTTGGAAGAGGATGTTCAAACTCCCCTTGTGTCTAAGTCACCTGAAACCACTGATGTAACCCCTCCCTCAGACCCTCCCGAAGTAAAACCAGTCATTTCCCTCAATGGACTCACTAGCTTCTCTGCACCCCAAACCCTCAAGCTAATCAATTGCATCAAGCATCAGAACGTCATCATTTTGGTTGATAGTGGAAGCACCCATAATTTTATTCATCACCACATTGCCCAAGAAACTCATTTATACATCCATGCCATCAATAATTTCCAAATCATGATTGCCAATGATGGCTCCATAAAATGTGGAGGGCGTTGTGAAAATGCGTGTCTCCAAATTGGTGACTACCATCTGAAATCTCATATGTTTGCTATCGACATGGGCGGTTGTGACATTGTGTTGGGTGTAGACTGGCTAAGGACTTTGGGTCCCATTCTCATGGATTTAAAAAATTTAACCATGCAGTTTGACTAGGAGGGCCACCAATAAAAGTTCCAAGGCATCATCATTGGTTCACCTGAGATCATTAGTTCCCACCACATAGAAAAGCTTCTCAAAAAAGTTCATTCTAGTGTTATTTTCCAACTCCATGACATACAAGCAACAAATACACCCTCGGTGCTGCAAGACCTCCAATCCATCCTTTTTAAACATCAAGTGGTCTTTCCACTCCCCAGGGACTCCCTCCTTCCTATGGTGTTCATGATCATTCCATTCCCCTTGTACCTAGAAGCCTTCCTCCCAATATTCGTCCATATCATCACCCCTTTTCCCAAAAAAATGAAATTGAGAAAATGGTCGAGGAACTCTTTAATTCAGGTGTTATCTGCCCTAGTACGAGCCCCTACTCTTCTCCTATAGTCATGGTCCTGAAGAAACAAGGTTCTTGGCGAATGTGTCCTGACTTCTGTGCCCTCAACAAAATTACCATTAAAGACAAATTTTCTATTACTGTCATTGATGAGCTCCCGGATGAATTGAGTAGCGCCCAATTCTTTACTAAACTTGATCTTCATTCGGGCTACCACCAGATACATATGAAAGAGGCATACATTCCCAAGACTGCCTTTAGAACTCATGAGGGCCACTGTGAGTTTTTGTTCATTCCCTTTGGCTTATGTAATTCACCCTCCACCTTCCAAAGCCTCATGAATCATGTCTTCTGTCCTTTTCTACATCATTTTATCTTAGTTTTCATTGATGATATCCTCATCTATAGAAAAACCTAGACAAACCATCTTTCTCATGTAGATCGAGTTCTCCATCTACTCTCTCAGCACCAACTTTTCCTGAAACAGTCTAAATGTGATTTTGGTGCCTCAGAAGTAGATTACTTGGGTTATCTGGTTGGAAAGGATGTTGTTAGGGTGGATCCTAAGAATATTGAAGCTACGCAAGACTGGCCTCACCCAAAGACTCTCAAAAGATTGCATGGATTTCTGGGCTTAACGAGTTATTATCGCAAGTTTGTTAAGAATTATGGAAAGATTGCAGCACCTCTCACTACTTGTAATTTTGTCGTTGAATGTGATATGTTTCAATGCAACAAGGGAGAAACAGTCAGATCTATGGGCACACTACAACTGCTTCCGATTCCACCTGCTATTTGGAGGGATATCTCTATGGATTTTATTACAGGATTACCCAAATTGGGAAATAAATTAGTCATCATGGTGGTTCTTGATCGCCTTTCCAAGTATTCTCATTTATGCGCTCTTCAACACCCGTTTACAGCATCCACGGTTTCTCAAATTTTCATGGATCATGTCTTCAATATTAATGGCATGTTGCACTCTATTTTTTTTTATCGCGACCCAAATTTCACAAGAAAGTTTTGGTAAGAACTTTTCAAGCTACAAGGCACCCAATTGCATCTCAGCACAACTTATCATCCCCAGACTGATGGTCAAACGGAAGTTGTCAACAAGTGTTTGGAAACATATTTGAGGTGTTTTGCCTCAGAAAATAAAAATCAATGGGCTTAATGGTTACCCCTAGCTAAATGGTGGTACAACACTTCATACCATACAACTACATGCATGACTCCTTTTGAAGTGGTATATGGACAAAATCCACCTTCAGTTCTCTCATACTTGCCTGGTGTCTCGAAGGTCCAGGCGGTTGACCAAACACTTACAGTTCAGGAGGCTATTCTTCGTACCCTCAAAGAGAATTTGGTCATGGCATAGAATCACATGAAGCAACAAGAAGATCAAGGTTTCTCTAAACATCAATTTGCATAAGCGGATCAGGTGTTTCTTCGACTGAAACCTTACAAGAAAAATTCCCTCAAGGTCGATCATTGTCAGAAGCTAGAGCCCAAATTTTATGGTCCTTATACCATTCTCAGGCGTGTGGGACAAGTGGCCTATTAGTTAGCTTTGCCTAGTCATTCGAAGCTACATCATGTTTTTCATGTTTCATTCTTAAAGAAGGTGATTGGAACTAAGTTCCAAATTCAAACAAACCTTCTCAAGTTAGCCGAAGAAGGATCCATTTGGCTACAACCACAAGCAGTTTTGGACCACTATGAGTGTTGCCTGCGTTAGATAACTATCAAGGAACTATTAGTCCAGTGGAAAGATACAACTCCAACAGATGCCACTTGAGAACCAACTACCATTCTACAACAATTTTCACATCTCAAGCCTTAAGGGAAAGGTTGTTTTTAAGGGGGAGGACATGTTAGGGTCCTAACCTACACATAGGTAGAACAATATATTTGGATGTAATAAAGGTCAATATTAATAAGGCCTTGCAATAAAATAGAATAAGTCAAATTTAAGAAGACTATTTCAGGATTAATCCGTAAGTGCGGACACAAACCGATCTCCCTAGATCCACCCGGATCTAGAACAAAACAAGACAGAATAATACTCTTTCCCTAGATTTATACTATTGAATGAGCTAGGAGGCAAGGATCATGTACATACCTTATGAATTCTTCCTTGGGTCTCTGTTGTACCAATTTCGCTCCAATGCTCTTGCACCGTTAAGACCACAACAATACAAACCAATCGAAGTGAAGACAATTCAATATATTCAATAGCTAATCTATACATATGATCAAGGAGTTATGTAATAAAGTGACATTGGCTTTATGGGAAAGGGACATATTATTGTATTGAATTGATAGAAAGAAAGACTTACAACTTGAGCCTTGATATTGTAGATCTCCTTTCGATGGCTCCTAGCTCTGACACACACACTTGCTCATGAATGAAGAAGGTCAACCACTTCTGATAACCTTGCTGGTGTCTCTAGCTGTTGTAGCATCAGTCCTTCATACAATATTGCACTAATTCTCNCTCCAATAAATCTCTTGCTAATTTGTTGCTTAACCCTTTCCATGAGCATTCCTCTCAATTTATAAGAGAGAATGGATTAGTTACTTGGATAGGAAATGATCCCAAGATATCATGAAAGCCAGTACTTAGATAACCATTTGGATGCCAACTCATCCTTCTGGAAGATTCCCTTCTAGAAGGCTCAAGAACTTCATCTTTTTCTTCCTTTAGAAGATGTTCGCACCCTGATAGTTAGGTACAGTGTGAACCCCTCATAGCCCAGCTTAATGTAACCTGCGAGAATCAGGCATTCTCGTAGGTAAATATATAAGTAGCCTGCGAACCTCCCTTAAAAGTATGATTTCTGGAAGCAGACAAATGCAACTTTTCTCAGGAAAGTGTGCTAATGAAGAGCTTGATTTCTCCATCATCATTACACCATTATGATAACCAAATTTATGGATAACAGAATGCCCCCCAAAGTCTGAAATTGGAACTAGTGATAGTCGATAGACTTTGTAAGCTGCATGTGTGTGTCATGAACCAAGAGCACATCTAATCGGAAACCTGCAAACATCCAAGCATCTGCAGAATATCATATATACCAATTCTGAGGTAGGCATTCCCATACTCAGATCATAGACTGATGACATCATAAACAAAGGTCATGGCCACCAATCATACACTGTGGATCCATGCTGTCACAATATAGCATAGCCACCTAAATACATTGTGGATCTATGCAACAATTTTTAATCAAGACGACATAGCCACGAAACATACACAGTGGATCTATGTGTCACAAATTATACATACTCCATCGCAACCTGGATCATAAAGAGAATATCTAGGGTCTTCAATATCATCGCCCAAAGTACGAATCTAACCATGTGATTACATGTGTTGAAGTCGAACATGGCAGAAACCACTTGATTACCAGTCATTGATGCAACCGTTAACAAGTGCGAGGGAAATCACCATTGATGTCAATGAATACCAAGGTACTATAGTACAATCCATCGAGTGTGAATAAATGAGTTTATGTTGAACATCTGACGGAATATTTCGATCAGGGGTCAATGATGTAAACCCACCATCGAAAGTGAGAAACTTTCCATTGAGGCATGCAAGCTTCAAGGTACTAAATAATTTCTAAGTCTTGATTCCGGATAATGTGTCGAAGTCGACGGAACAAAACTCGTCATAGGAGGGCCTTGATGTATCCCCCATCAATGACACAAAATGAGTAACAGAGTTTGAAGGTGAAACAGAGCACTTTGCAAATTGGATCGGACACAGGGAAGGCCAACACAGAAAGAATGGATAACTGCAGATGGCCGACTCAATATAGGTTTCAGATAGACTTCTCTTTAACATATGAACGAAACGACCAATGATTTGGCAGCATTAACTCAAATACGAACCATGGAATGACCTTGTTATCAAATCAAATGAGAGACAAATGGATTTCCCAAGCCGACTTCAAATGATGAATAGGGGGTGTCATGTTCAAGAGCGACTCTTACTGTCAATTAATACGAAGAAGAAACATATCCCTTTCCCAAATTTCCCCCACCATTTCTGGCAAGTACCTCTTTATTTTTACGCAAGCTTGAAGAGGATCACATATGCTTTTTGATATAATCTCATCCTTCGGACGAGTCCCTCGGAGTATTTTTAACNATGTTTGTTTAACGAGTCTAGAGATAGTAAACTCGAAGGTTTTTCAAGATTATAGAGTTTGGAAAAACACTTAAAAGAGAACTCTCTCAGTTCCTTTTTCGTACAATAGTCCAACGAGACCGAAAAATGGTTAAACTATCACTCGAATGATTCATACTTCAAATACTTTAGCGAGCGTGAGAATAGCAAGGTCGCTCGGCAATCTTTTCATGCTTAGAGAGTCTGAAAAGATCTTAAAGAGAACTCCAGGGGGGTTCCTTTTTCATATAACCACAGAGAGCCCGAAAAAGTGATAAAACGATGCTCGATCACGTTCTTATATTTTTCACAAGCGCAAGAACGGACAAAAGGCGCTCGAGGTTTTATGTAAAAACCATAGAAAACAATCAAAATCACACCACACCAGGAAAAATTCTGCCCATAATCATCCATGTTTCGCACCTGCAAGTCATTTCACTCGTTTTCACATTAGTGATTAGGTTTAAATAATAAATAAAAAGTAATTAAAATGAGTGAATAACCAAATTAACCATATCATTTTACACTTTTACCATTGAGTTTCAAAAACCCTCATTTTACCCTCTACATTCGGCGTCAATTTTCGGGAGCTACGGGAGACCATTTGACGAGCCGTCAGCAGCATCTTGGTAAGTTCTTCATTCCTGATCTTTTCATAGTTTAAAAACTTGATTTTATTGGTTAAAAGTTTAGTTTTAAGTTAGTTTTTTGAACCCTATTTGCGTGGAGACATTCTCGCAGGCGGCCCATAAGGGACCTGCGAGAATGACTCGTTCTCGCAGGTGGGCCTTAAGCCACCTGTGAGAAGTTCACACTGTGCATAGTAGGGCACCTGCGAACAGCGCAGAACTCAAAAATTTATGCAACGTTTAGCCAATAGAAAGAATTTATTTCATGAATAAGATCATTAACCATGTTTGTATGTTTCTTATGCAGGTAAATAGCTACAATCATGGTTCTCGAGTGGAGGGAATGAGAGCATGAGGAGGATAACGCAAATGCCAAAAACCATCCTCCTACCATAGCTGCACTAAAAGACGGTGGTCTCTTAAAATACTTCCGTATCCCGGGCATGAGAGCCCAAGTTCGATTACTGGAATACCTAGTCTGAATGTGGGATCCGGACCAGCAAGTTTTCATTGTGGGAGATCATACATTGACTATTGACATCGAGGACGTATATTTCTTGACCGGATTATCCAGGCGTGGGTCCTATGTCAGTTTGACCAGCAGCAGAGCAGGTGGTTTAAAAATGAGTGAATATTGCAACCAGTATTGTGTACCTGAGGCTGAAAGAAAGAAAGGGAAAGTGACAATTTGGGGAGTAACTAACTTGACTCTCCGCACTATTCTCTTCACCATTGCTCGAATGGATGGAAGTGCCACTCTGCATATGGAATTGCAGAGCTATTTCCAGTATGCCATCGAGTGTATTGAGCCCCAGGTATTTAACTGGGCTGATGCAGTATTGCGCAATATCAAGAAACAGCTAACTAAGTGCAGACGTGGAGATCTGAAGCAGTTTGAATATGGATCGTTGTTAGTGTCTTTCTTCCTAGAGAGAGTCCCTGTGTTCAGACTATAGGCTGAGTGGGATCTTCCGAGTCCTAGAGATTCGAGGATGTTGCGATGGTGTAGGCTCATGGCTCGGCACATGGTAGGACCAATTGTCAAATATGACGATATTTTATTTGACTAGTTGCGGAACCAGATGCTGATGGTTGATGACTACGCATATGCCGGGTTGGATTTCTGAGGAGATCTGGATCTAGCACTTCTTGAAGACGCTCAGTGGGGAGACCTTGGTAAGAAATACACAAACTTTTCTCTTTTTAAACGTTTTTGAAATTTTCGTATTATATTTAAATGTTTTTGTTTTATAGATTTACCCGAAGACTAACATCAAATAATTGTTAATATCACAGATGTCAGACCATATAGACCTGATGGCAGTTCTCCTATCCATCGATGAGGAGAGGCAGCAGTAGCAGTACCACAGTATGCCGAGGATTATCTGACAGTGGAGTAGAATTTAGAGGGCCTGACAGCCGACATTCCAGATATGACTCTAGAAGAGATTCCACGACACGATCAGTGTCACACTGTAGGAGTTTTTGCATCTATGGGTCGACTGCTCCGCAGATTAGCTAGGGCAGTAGTGTGTTACCATGAACGTCATCCGTGACGTCACCTTGTAGAAGCTATGAGCTTCAAGTTTTGATATTTTGGTCTTCAGACAAACTTTTGTAAAAACAAACTCTTTTGATCGTTATATATATACAGACATCTTCTATCGTCTTACTTTACATTGTGTGGATTTAAAATGTGTTTGATTTATAAATTTTTCAAATGTCTATCCAATACATAATTAGCCAATGCATCTGTTAATGTATTAAGACGTCTAGGAATATGTTGATATTCAATGTAATCAAAATATCGTTCCAAGAGGCAAATCCGCAAATACACTCGTAATAAAGTAGGACTTCGAATAGAGTAGACATTACTTAGCTGTAGTACCACAAGCTGTGATTCAATTCGCACAACCAAGTGATGAATGCCAAGCGAGATAGAATCGACCAATAATTCAATAACGACGCTATACTCGGCAATGTTGTTGGTTGCATGGCCAAGACATACACCTCGTAAAGATATAAGCTTGTTTTTTGGGGCATAGATTGCCCACACAGCAGAAGCTAGGTTCCGAGTACTACGGCTAACACCATCAACGAAGCCAATATAAGGTAGCGAATACTCCGACATCTAACAATCAAACACAACATCACGTAAGGTTAGAGACCGAATAACGTCAAAAGCAAACTAAAGTAACACACACAAAGTATGATACATAAAAATACAAGTACTTCTACACAAATAACTTATGCATAGTACTTCTTCAAGTACAACCCATTCCTGGGTTCACTCAAAGGTATACCATCGTAATCAACCAGCTCATACGCTCCTTTTTCCAAAACTTTGCGAACAATGTAAGGACCATGCCACATTGGTTCGAATTTCCCAGCTCGTAAGACATCCTTATCTTGTTCATACAGAAGAACAAGATCTCCTTCAGAGAAGACGCGAGGCTTGACATGCTTGTCATACTGTGCCTTAACACGTTTCTTTTGGGCTTCTATTACAAGAGTGGCATCACGTCGAGTTTCATCTAATCACATCAGATACAACAGACATTCCTCTTCAGTAGAAGCATTGGGTAAGAGTTCTACTGCTAGCTTCAGAGAAGGTATCTCACATTCTATTGGCAGAATGGCTTCCATGCCATAAACTAATCGAAAAGGTGTAAACCCTGTAGTGGATTTAACAGATGTCCGATACGCCCACAATGCTGAAAACAACATCGTGTGCCAGCTGGTTTTATGAATTCCTATCATCCGTCGAATCATATTTATGAGAACCTTATTGATTGCTTCAACCTGGCCATTATCCTGCGGATAATAGGGTGTTGAACTATCATGACGAAGACCCAACTTTTCTATAAGTTTAGACATCATAAAATTCCTAAAATGACTATCGTGATCGGTAATGATATCCTGAGGAACACCAAAACGTGCTATGACATGGTTGAAAAGAAATAACGCTGCAGTCTTTCCAGTATTATCAAATGTTGGCATCGCCTCGACCCACTTTGTAAAATAATCAACAACTACAATAATATAACCATGCCCCCCAGCCGAGTGAGGGTGACATGTCATGAAATCAATGCCCCATTTTGCAAAAGGACCAACTGAGACCATAGGATGAAGGGGAGCAAGATGCGACCGAATCTTTTGATTGTAGGTCTGGCAGGCATGACACTTCTGAACAACAGTAATGCAGTCATTGAACAAGGAAGGCCAAAAATATCCTACACGTAAGATCTTCTGGGCAGTAGCATACCTAGACATATGACCACCACATGCTCTAGAATGCCAGTCATTCAAAGCTTTCTCGGCTTCGTCAAAAGTCAAACAACGTCGTAAAATAGAGTCAACGCCCCGATGGTAAAGAGTATCCCCGAGGATAATATACTGATGTGCTTGATAACGGATACGACGGTGTTCGGCGCTAGACAAAGCAGGCCGAAAAGTTTGAGTTTGGAGATATATAATGATATCTCCATACAAAATATCATCTGTACTGATAAGGAAAAGTGATTCATCAGGTAATGAATCTACTGCTACATTTTCCGTGACAAAGTGGGGAAAATCACAAATTAGCTCAGCGAAAACTAAGGATTTCTTCGACGTGACGCGATCAAATTCCAAGTCGAACTCCTAGAGAATGACAATCCACTTGGAGTACTTCCCCCCCAGCAATTGACTTGTCAAAATATGTTGCATGGGGTTACAATGTGAAATCATTGTAGTTTTCCTGGAGAGAATATAATGGCGAAAACGTTGAACCGCTTGAATAGCAGCCAAAGCCAGTTTTTCAACATGTTGGTACTTGATTTCAGTGGAAGTTAGACTTTGACTCAAGCAATATATAACATGTTCATCGTGTGCATCATCCTCCTGAATGAGAACCATGCCGATAGTATACTCAGAAGTGGCTAGATAAAGAAAGTAATACCGACTATAATCAGGAAGAAAAAGAAGTGGAGCTTTCGTGAGGGACAGCTCCAAAGCCTCGAAAGCGTTGTTGGCAACGGTATCCCAGACAAACTCTGAACCTTTGTTTAGAAGACGTGTAAAACCATGAGTAATCTCGGTGTAATTAGTGTTCAAGGATAAATTCGTGAGTGCGGACACAGACCAATCTCCCCAGATCCACCTGGATCTGGAACAAACTGTGACAGAATACTACTCTTTCCCTAGTTCTAAAGTATTGAATGGACAAGAGAAGAAGGATGATGTACTTACTTTATGAAATCTCTCCTTATCTCTGTTGATC
>JASDQU010027013.1:83004-101822 GCA_032191745.1 Picea mariana
TACTATTTTGAACCCAACATACTGCGAAACAGGAAACTGTCCATTGGATTCAAACACTGAGTGTAATTGAGTATCATGTTTCCTCAGCAGAGAACGAAACCTGAGTAGCAATCCATTACAGCAACGCGCATATTGCTGAACCCTTACATCCGTTTCCAAATAAGTCATATCTGCAAACTACCATATCTCATATAAATGCTGTTTCTGAAGGCGCAATTATGGCCTTAGTGCAGAGCCACAGTATGCAGTACAATGCAAGCCATTTTATATACATATATATGAACGTGTTGCGCATCCCAATAGAGCACTTTCTTGTGCATACTCAACGACATCCCGATTCCCGTCGGGCTTCTTAGATTGCCAAAACGTACACAGTACTATATGCGCAGTAACCAGTGATGTACTATACAGATGACGTGATTGCTTTTCTCCAGGCATGGAAGAGCTATTGTTTTCATGATATTCTCCACCATCCCATAACCAATTGAAGAACAGAAGGAGTTACACTGATCGATGCGCGACAGCAGAGCAGATATCAGAAGCGCATAGATGCATGCATGTGAAACAAGAAGCCAGACGAATCATGATACTCATGAGATTTTGCCAGTCTGCCTTGCCGGTTTGTTTTCCTTAAAAGAAAACAATTTCTGTTGAAGTGCAGGACAGATTACGATAAGATCATGAGCCTGCAATTGCTCAATTGCCCACTGCTGGGGTTGTTTCGGTTTTTGCAGAGGTAGATGAAGGATTCAATGAGTTCAAATGATATTATTGGGAGTAGGTTAATTTCTAAGCAAATAGATCAGTTTTTCAGGCAAAACAAAATGGGCTTGAATCTTGTCAGATATTTTTGGATAGTCTGAGTTCTGCATTGATCAAAAGTTCTATGCATTTTGAGAGTTTTGCCCCATACTCAAAAAATAAATCAGAATTTTGGATTGACGGGAAATTCAAAAATCAGCTGTGGGAGAACTTGCTGGGAAAGTAACTCTGGAGGGAAGATTTATCCCCAATTAGCCCACTCCATATTATTGATTTCATATTCATTTCTTAGAATATAAATATAAATGGTTAAAATTGAGAAAGTACAGAGATATTTTTACGCAGAAAGGCGTACACTTATTGACAATGGGCACATTTAATAGGTTTTAGTTCTTAATACGTTTTTTATAGACAAGATTAAATATGCCTAAAATATTCTTAGTCGTTACAATAAATGAATGGCTCTGATTTCATCCATTAACTTCCGAGCTGTTATAAAGACATCAGTTTATATGTTTACTTTTTTACATTTACCTAATCGTGTTTAAAAATTACTGTGTTTACCCGCTGAGAGTTATTTCAAGTGGTGTGTTTTTCTTTGAATCACATTGATGAGTTAGCCTTGCATTCACAAATAAAAACCAATTACCTTTGTCTTCATTATCAATTGACAACTAAGTTATCATAGATTTAACCACTTCTAAGAAAAAAAAAAATATAAAATTTGATACCTTCGTACTTAAATCTCTATAATACAATATAAATTGTTCAAATTGAATCGTTGCAGATTCAATTTTGTTTAATCCCTATAATATGAATATAAATTGTTCAAATTGAATAGGTGCAGATTCAATTTTGTTTAAGGATTAGATGTATGCCCTAGCTAGGTATGATGTACTCTTTGTTTGGGCTTGCTAGACCATTTTCCCCTAAGGTAGCCCCAACATTTGAAGATTCTATGCTTTGGTTGGTTGGTATTTTTGGGTACTTTGATACTCTCAAGATTTAGTGCCATCTAGGATATATGCTGTTGATCATCCTGCTAGAGATGAGATGATGTTCGTTTTTCTTAAATGAAAAAAAAAAAATCTAAATATTATAAAAATAAATTTTAAAATTAAAATAAATATTAAAAAATCATGATCAATAAATTAAAAACATTTATTAAAAACATTTAAGAAATGGATATAAAAAATTGTAATAAACCTAAACAAAAATGTTTATTGTTTCTTTTCAAAGTACTTTTAATAACTTTATTACTATCACTTTTAGTATTTTTAATCTAATTTTAGTAATTTACTAAAATCAAAGTGAATTTGTAATTTTATTTTTACTAAATTTTAATACATCAATAATATTTTGAAGTATTCTTATTCAAATATTATAAAAAATGAATTTTAAAACTAAAATAAATATTAAAAAATCATGATCAATAAATTAAAAACATTTAAAAAATGGATATAAAAAATTGTAATAAATACAAAAATGTTCATTGTCTCTTTCCAAAGTACTTTTAATAACACTTTTAATATTTTTAATCTAATTTTAATAATTTACTAAAATCAAAGTAAATTTGTAATTTTATTTTCACTAAATTTTAATACATCAATAATATTTTGAAGTATTCTTATGCACGATATACCTACAATAAACCTTGTTTGATCTTACCATGTGGCAATGATAACAATCATCAATAACCATAAAAGTTTATAGATATTAAAGTCTTAGTGAGATCTCAAGAAGTATTTAACATATCTTAGTAGACATGAAACATCATCATGGCCATTCTTATTAGAATCGTTGACACTTTTTCATAAGCATTTACATCTAATATAAAGAGATATATCATTATTAAAATTAATAATTATTATTATATATTTTTTAATTTTAAATTTATTAAATATTGAAATGATATAAAATCTCTTCATGATCATTTTTATTAAATATATATCATTATTAATAATTATTATTATATATATATTTTTTTAATTTATATTATTATATATTTTTTAATTTTTAATTTATTAAATATTGAAATGATATAAAACCTCTTCATGATCATTTTTATTAAATATATATTATTATTAATATTAATAATTATTATTATATATATTTTTTTAATTTTAAATTTATTAAATATTGAAATGATATGCAAATCTCTTCCTAACCATTTTGATTACAATCTTTGTAAACTTTATAAACATTTAAAGTAAAGAAAAATGTATCATCATTATTAATATTAATAATCATCATTATATATATTTTTTAATTTTAATTTTATTAAATATTTAAATGATATGCAAATCTCTTATGTTTAAAAAATTACATATTTAAATCTAATGTAAAGAAGTAAATCATCATCATATTCTTTTTTAATTTTGAATTTATTAAATATTTAAATGATATACAATTTTTTTATATTTAAAAAATTATACATTTAAATCTAATACAAGAAAATAGATATCATCATTATTAATATTAATAATTATCATCAAATTCTTTTTAACTTTGAATTTGTTAAATATTTAAATGATATGCAAATTATTTATGTTTAAAAAATTACAAGTTAATATGAATGTGTACTCTCGTATATATGTTTTATATTTAATATTGATTAAATAATAAACAATAATATTTGATATATTTAAGATTTAAATGATAAAAATAAGGATAATGACCAGTTAATATGAATTTGTACTTTCGTATATATGTTTTATATTTAATATTGATTAAATAGTAAACAATAATATCTGATATATTTAAGATTGAAATAATAAAAAATAAGAACAAAGTGTTTAATAAATTTTGATTGTTATATGATTTGTTCTCTATAGTTTTATTTATATATAAATATTCATAAATAATTATTATTTATGAAAGTATATTTTCATAATTCTTTATAATATTGTTTCATATTTTTGAATATAAACATTATTGTTTCAACTATCTCTGATGATGGATAAAGTCACCATTGAAAATTGAAAATGTTAGAGGTTTTAAAAACTCTTTACAAAATTTATATCTAAAAATATAAAACACTTTAATTATTATTTAATCAATATTAAATATATATTATTATTATTATTTTTTATAATAATATTATTCTATTCTTATTCTTGTCTAAAAATATTATAATAAGAAAATGCATGTTGAAAAAAAAAACATTTTTCATACTAAATTATATAATACATTTTATTAATACTTGTCATGGGATTATAGCAATGAGTTTGTTTTTGATGTGATATTAATTTGTTTTTATCATAAATTTGTGTATGCAATGTCATGTTTAACATAAGAAAACAAATATATATTTTTTGATACAATAAAAATATTTGTGTTTCTCATTTCTAATTGATTGATAGAATTAAAGTGTTATTGCTCTCTTCACGTCTTTCAATATATAGAATTAATTACATAATCAATGAATTTCACCAATCACCACATCTAAATACAAAAAGTTGTACTATGTATTTATTATTTGATATATTATTTATTGTTATATTTATTATTTAATATATTATTTACATTATATTTGTTATGTAATATAATAAATATTATATAAAAATATATTTGATTAAATTTGAAAGCTTTATTTTCAAAAAGAAAAATTGAATAATTTTAAAATGCAATTTGCATTTGGGGAGCTTAATTTAATTGAAAGGAAATTTAGGTTAATCCCAAAACTATACAACATCCACATTAAAGTAAAAATGTAGTCGTAGATTCTAGCCAATACTGCATATGACAAATCTATAAACTAAGTATCATGGAGTCCATTCTTTGTGAATCTATGTCTAATTCCAATCTTTCTCACAGTATAGTTATCAGTGTTAATTATAAAGTGTCTTATCATCTTCATTTCCAAATCTACTTAAGAGGAACTAAGCTGCCATGCACCCCTTGTTTTAAAGTTAAAAAATGAATATACAAAATAAAAAAATTAGTTGATAAGTTCTATATTAAATTTTCATGTGGTTTCAATATAATTATGATCAATTTAATACAACTCCCTAATGTAATTATGATTTATTTAATACAACTCCCTACCCTGATAGATTTTTATGGACAGATTGCTTATTATCAAATGATTGAGTGATTTACCCTTTAAATATAGTTATAAATTTATAATAATCATTAACATTCTTATTATAAATTTATAATTATCCTCAATATTCTTCTTTTAAACTATGAAAATGAATAAATGAGTTATTCAAATCGTCAAATTTCACTTTGGTTTTGAAATTCCTTCCCTACTCCCTACTAGTACTTGTGATAATGTGGTTGATTAAGTCCTTTTAAATTACCCTTTTCTATTAATATTTTAACATTTGTTGTTGTAATGAGAAGTCTTTTAGATTTCATGATAATGTAGGCTCATTGTTAGTGGTATGTTTCTTGTTCTAATGTAGTCATTTACATCGATGAGATTGCGTGCAAGTTTCAAATGTATATGAAATTAAGTGTATGTTTAATGTAATTTTAATTAATTTATATTTATTTTAAATTTAAATTTATTAAATGTATATAAAATTGAGTGTACATTTAATGTAATTTTAATTTATATTTATTTTAAATTTAAATTTATTATGTAGAAGGATAAAAAATTGGAAATTGTAAAGAGATTAAAAAGAAATTTAGATAGTCAAGTTAAAACGAATCTTTGTTAAGTTATTTATTATTATTATTATTATTATTATAATATTTTTTATTTTACTTTTATAATAAAAAGATTTGAACTTGTAATCTTTTAGGAGGAAATACATGTTCTTAACTATGACCCACTCAATATATATATATATATATATGTGTGTGTGTGTGTGTATGTTTAAAGTTAAGATGAATCTTTGTCAAGTCATTTTATTATTATTATTATTATTATTATTATTATTATTATATTCTTTATTTTACTTAAAAAAAAAAAGGATTTGAACTTGTGACTTTTTAGGAGGAAACACATGTTCTTAACCATTAGGACCACTCAAAGTATATATATATATATATATATATATATATATATATATACCTTATTGGATTGAATAATGATGACCTTAGTCTTATTAGTATTAATAGTCATACCCATATTGGAGCAAAAATCCTTAAGGATTCTTAGTTGGTTTTCAAGATCCCTTATGATACCATCATATATGACAACAACAACTTGGAGGAAGTGACTTCATACAAATATCTTGGAATCGATATTCACCACAAGCTCAATTGGAATTATATCATTGAGAAAATGATTATTGGGGGATGGAAAGCTTATTATGGGCTTGAAAATAATTGTAAATCAACTGATCTTTGGAGTAGGGATAAGAAGAAACTCCTCTTTGAGACTCTTGTTACACTTGTTATTCTTTATGGATGTGAATTCTGGGGCTGTAGTGTCTCTCGTGAATCTTGGAGAAAGATAGAGCAAATACAACAACATTTTATAACCTATAATCTCAAAATTAAAGGAAATACGCCCTATCCCGTCCTCCAATTAGAAACAAGTCTCTCCCCCATTGAGAGCATGGCTATGACTAGATACCTAATGTATAAGATAAATTTAAACAACATGAAAGACAAGAGGCTTGTTACGAGGAAAATCTCTCTATGGCTAGGGTAAACCACAACAGACGTAAATGACTACAGAAATCAACTCTATTCCAAACATATGCTATACAAACCAATATGCAAGCAAGATACGAAAGAGGCCTACCTCGTCCAGATGTTCAATGAAGTCCATTGCACTTGAGCTCAAAGCTATATACCTACAACTAGTTCTCAACAAACAAGCAAAGCAAGCATATGGTGATAATGTAAAAGGTTAGCACATTAGATAGCATAATCCATTAATAAACATAGCAAATATGCCCATGGATAATAACTCATATATTTGCAAGATATCAATTGGATAGGAAAGGAGTATTTCTATTAATAAATGATCAACAAAAGTGAAAATATTATAGGCTTCCGTGTCGGCATGGTTCAGAACCGAGAAACTAAGTTCCTTCTAGCTGGGCCTCCACCACTTCAATCCTCCACCAAAGGCAAGCTCATAGAAGGGAGACAATGGGGTTCACCATCAATAAGGGAAGAGCTTGGGGGCTGAACACTGTGTTCATACTTAAAGGACAAAGGGATGTAGACTCAATATGAAGTAATAATTTTTCCAGAGTAACTTTGCTCTCAAAGTTGAATTCTTCTATTTTTTCATAGCTCAGAATTGGCCCATTTATAGCCTTCAAAATGGAACTGAAGGGGCGAGTCAGAACGTTTTCAGTATATGGAAGGCCAAGGATCAAAGATCTCATGTCGTGACATGGAAACATGACATTTAATTTTCATTTTCTGGCACAAATCCCATTGTACGTGGGTTGTAGTGGAGTACTATATGCTTGTTGTATAGTGTGCAAGATGCGTACAAGTGACAAAAATTGTATTTTTGTCTCTGGATTTTAGTAACAAGGAAGATAAGTTTGCATAGGGAAATGGAATAAGGCCCTCTCTGCAATATTGCATAGGGTGAGGAAAATCTTGCTCTAACAGATTCCCCCTAATGTGTGAGGTCAGATGAGTATCTGTGATGGCTGAAATACATTATAAATAACCCAGAAGTGGAGTGGTAGGGGACCAAATGGACGAACTCGTTGCTCATTACATTATGCACTAACTTTGCATACATGGCTTCCAATAAAATTACACTGCATACCCATGTGAAAAATATACCAAACAAGTGTCTGTGGCCATAAATAGGTAAATGAAAATGCGGTTACATGCCAATAGTTGTCATAGTCACGAATAAGACCCAGTAGAACCAGTCTCAAAAACCAATTTGGAGATATTTGTATACCATAAAGTGCAATCTGATCTCCCATGATCACTGAAGTCATATAGGTACCGATCCAATGAAAATGAAGCAACAACTCAGGAAAGTTTCGGCCACATAATGATGTCTTCAAGTCTTCTACACAATCCGCCAAGGGTGCAAGTCTACATCATGTGAATAAAGGAGTTGATGTCGAACACAATGAGACATTGTTTGATTATCAGTCATTGATGTATATCATTAGCAAACGCGAGCAACCTACCAATAATTAAAGTAGGTATCAAGGCACTGAGTACATTCTTACAAATGTGAATAGAGGAGTTGGTGTCGAACACCTGAAGAATCCATCGATTAGGAGACATTGATGTATTCCCAACTGTCGATGGTGAGAGATCCTGCCACTGATGACTGTAATCCTCAAGGTACTTATAAGACTCTTGGTATCATTTCCAGAATAAATGAGCTGAAGTCGATGGAAAGAGACCCATTGAAAGGAGAGCATTAAGGCATCTCTTATCAGTCAACACAAGGTACAAAGCAGCAGCTTCATGATTTGGTGGAAATCGAACGAAGAACATGTTCACGAACCAACGACCCTATGCATCTTTCGCATGTGCCAAGTGCAAGCGATACACGAAAAAGACCCTCTTAATAGCAGCCAATGATGAAAATTGCTGACAAAGGCAAGGAAAACACCAATAAGGCTAATGACATCCAAGACATTGCACGAATCCCAATGTGTGAATAGATGTCTTGCCATCGAACACAAGGGAAACCACCTAGTCAACGACCAATGATGAAATGTCGATTGTTGGGTTCAAGGTTACCTACCAATGATGAAAGTAGGGCCAGGGTGCATGATAGGACTACAATATCATGTGATTCTAAGACAAATTGAGGGTATGGCCGACATGCAAAGTCAAAAGTTCTGAGAAGTGGTCGACATAGGTTGAAAGAATTCCTTTGAAAAAGAGTATGAGACATATGGAGGACTCCAACAACATAGACCAATGATGAAACCATGAGATGCAGGAGGCATCAATGAAATTCTCTATAGGGACTGGAAGAGTAACCAATTGGTAGAGAAGACTCTGTAATGAGCTCAACTTCCTAAGGCCATGCTAATCCCAAAATTATGATGAATTTTTGCTTTGTTCAAAGGTGACACAGTTGCTGCCAACATAAGATAATACTCTCTTCCCACCCATCTTTTTTTTGTTTTTTCATAGACAAATGAATGTTATGATACAGAGGTGAAAACGAGTGTCGCAAGTAAGCAAAACTAGTTCCAATAGTGGAACCTACCTATGATCAATGCAGGGAAATGCATTGGGGAGATGGACACTCGGGGGTATGTTCCCTCCTAGGTATAGAATGCCAAATTGCGAAGGATATAAACAAGGCTCTGCTTGCTTGAGGATGCAAAAATGCTAAGGCAAACGGTTTATAATGCAAAGCAAGAATCGACTATAGACTAAATACTGCAAGGGCATGAGATGCAATAACAACTTAACGCAAAAAATGATCATTTTTTATGTCTTTTAGTCTACTTGGTGTGAAAAAGGGATAAACTTGTGCCAAATAGACATCTTTTCAAAACCAATTTACGAGTGTGAAAAAGAAAAGTTCACTTGACAATCTTTTCACTTTTTGATAACGAGTCGAAATAGGGAAGAACTAAGACTCATGACCTTTCAAGTCCAATTTAATGAGTGTGAAAGGGACAAATCACTTGTCAATCTTTTCACTTTTTAAATACGAGTTGGAAAAGAGCTTTAAATAAAAATCGTTTGGGATTCCTCGGGGAATAAGGTCGCAAGTTTATGAGTGATAAATGAGTCTCAACATCAAGTCAAGTACGAGCTATGAGGGACTCTCGGTCCTATGAAAAAATATTTGCATGGGCACCATATGCAGTAGGGGATCTAACTAGGGCACCCATGTTCGATAAGTCTCTACCATTTGATTACGACATTACTTTATAACAGATGGAAGGTTATGTGTTGCAACAACTGGGTTCGTACCTAAGGCATAAAGAGTGACAATTATAGGATAATGTGAAAATTAATAATGGAGTGGGTACCTATCCTTTATGTTGGGTCATGAAAATACCTACCTGTGGTGAGGAATGACCCACATAACGTTGAAATCATCAAGAATCCCAGGTTAAAACTACAAAAACCAACTCGATCTACCTTTGTATTAGTCCATTAGGTAAAAAATGGCTTAAAACTATAGAAAGTGGGTAAAAATAATTTATAAATAGTAACAAAATAAAAAATTACTATACCATTTTGATTTTTTACCCAACTAGTGCAAATTGGACCAAAATACATCTGAGATTCAAACGACGATTGCAGGAGCATCAGGCAATGAAATCACAAACCGTCTGGATCAGGTAATTCTTGTTCTCTTCCTCTTCAATTTCAATGGATTAAATTTTTTAATTAGGTTCTAAAGTTTTAGTTATTGAGGGCGCAAACTGTGATTTTTGGTGTATGCGGGATGACTTCAATCAGGTCGCGTATACGACGAGATATACGCTCCTGTGTAAACTATAGGGAGTGTATATCAAGCCCTACATGCGAATGCAATTGAAGTAGGTCGCATGCAAGAACGTAAACAAATTTTTTAAAGGGTTCTAACTCAATTTTTTATTTGTCCTTGGCAGGATGGTTCTTGAATGGAGAGAGAGAGAGCACGAGGAGGTTGATGCTGCTATAGATCGAGATCCGAGGGCCCAAATGGCCTTAAAGCAATGTGGCTTGTATACATTTTGGGCACTCAAAGGAATGAGAGCCCAGTTGAGGTTGTTCAAGATGCTTGTGGATTATTGGGACCTCGAGAGTGAGAGCTTGAATCTCGATGGGAAACCATTGAGATTTAAAGTAGAGGACATTTACTTTTTGACTGGTTTATCGCGATGGGAAGAGGTTGTAAACCTCAAATCATGGGGAGCAGGGAGCGGGATGAAGATATAGGAATATATCGATGCCCACTGTGTAGCAGGGACTGCTAAGGTGGGGAGTCAACTCCCTATCCGGGAAATAAATGATCTCAGTATGAAGATTATTGTCCTAGTATTGACCGGGATCACAGGTTCGGCCTCGTTGCACTAGGCATTGAGGCCGCTCATGTTCTATGTAGTGCAGTGTATGAGATCCATAGTATATGACTGGTGTACCTCACTACTGGAAAATATGAAGAGCCAGTTAACAGAGTGCAAATAGGGAAGTAAGAGAAATTTTTGGTTTTCCTCTATCCTATGCAGTTTCTTTTTCGAGTGGGTTCCAAGTTTGGGACCTATAGTCAAGATTCTTCCTAGAGGACCTCGTGATCCAGCCATGGCATGATGGACCGAGGTAATGAGGTGGCATGGGGGACGTAGGGTTCTAACACCCTACAACGAGGATTTGTTCTACTAGTGGAAGTGACAGGTCATCGCTCTAGATGACTATCCCTATGAGGGGATCAACTTTAGAGGAGATCCAGACATGCCACTCCCACCAGGAATCGCCTACGGTGACATAGGTATGTCAAGTGTTTTTACATATTTCATTTTTTTGTATTTTTGTATAATAGAACAAAAATATTTTTGGATGGTGCTTAAGTATTGACTAGACATTTGTGCAACACAGACATGGGTCCGTGACGGCCAGAAGGCTTCCCTCGACATCGACAGAGGAACTGGGGAGACAAGGCAATGGGAGGAGAATCCAAGAGGGTCCTACAAAATGTGCAGGGCAACCTGTCGCGTTTGACTCACAAGATACCCATGGTTTAGGTAGAGGATTTGCCTAAAGCCATGCAGCGATAAGTGGTTGGTGTACCCAGGGCATGGGTATGACTCTTTCAATGTCTCGCAAATTCCATGGTTTTCTACCATGAAACACATCCGGCGCCACAGGCATAGATGTCATGGGATATTGTAATACCGACTGTATATGTGTATTGAGGGTATTAGCCCTAATTTTGTACTATAAACACCATATTTTTTCAAATATATAAAAAGGGATCTCCATCTTTACTTATATTTTACAATGTGTACATTGATGAGATGTTTTATTTTCTTTAATTATGTGACAAATGCCAAGCTAAAACGAAATTATCATGACCATCGGATACATGATTAAAACTCCTAGGAATATGATAATATGTAATAAAATCAAGTTGTTGTTCTAAAATACGTACCATAGGAATCATCAGAGTAAAGTAGGATCATGCATGTGGTAACTGTCGTTCAACTTACATACTACTAACTGGGAATCCAAGCGAACTTCTAAACATCGAATACCATGTGACATAGCATCGCGTAAAATTTCTATAACGACGCTATATTCGACCACATTGTTCATGGATGGCCCTAGGCATACACCACCTGAAGATACTAGTAGACCCTCAGGTGAGTAAACCACCCAAGCGGTGGAAGCCAAGTTCTGTGTATGACGACTACCTCCGTTTGGGAATCCTAGGTAAACCGAAGACTCCGTTGACATCTGCCAACAAAGGGAAAACTCGATAAGCAAGCTGAAGATAGAAAGAAAGGAGGAAAGATATACACACTGAATTACATTAGTATACAAAGAGTTTTGCCTAAGCCTGGGGCTCAAGCATAGTATCTTTTCAAGTAGAGCCCATTTCTGGGCTCGACCAACTTATTCCCTTCATAATCTTCTAACTCATAGGCTCCTTTTTCTAAAACATGTTGCATGATGTAAGGACCGTGCCACATGGGTTTAAACTTGCCTACCCCCAGTGGTTCTTTGGCTTGATCATAAAATAGGACCAAGTCACCCTCAGTGTACAACTGAGGATAGAAAGACTTATCATATTGGACCTTGACACATCTTTTGTTCACCTTAATAGCCGTAGAGGCCTCTCGACGCTGCTCATCCAGATTCTCTAGGTGTACAAGGCATCGCTCGAGATCGGAAGTTTCATGTAGGAGCACGACTGCCAACTTAAGAGAAGGGATTTCACATTCAATAGGTAAAATCGACTTCACACTGTGTACTAATTGGAAAGGGGAAAATTCGGTGGCAGTCTTGACCAAAGTTCGATATGCCTAGAGTGCAGGATATAACATGATATGCTAGTCGGATTTACTCTGAATGACAATTTTTTGCAAAATGGTCTTGAGAGACTTGTTGACGGCCTCCACTTGTCCATTTTTCTAGGGGTAATAAGGAGAATAATGACCATGTCTAAACCCCAGTTTAGCTGCTAGTTCTTCCATCATCTCGTTCTGAAAGTGACTTCCATGATCAGTGACAATCTCACTCAGGATACCGAATCAGATGATAATATGATTGAATACAAATAAGGCGACAGTCTTCCCATTGAATTTCACTATAGGCATGGCTTCATCACACTTAGTAAAGTAGTAGACAACCATGATAATGTGTTGATGCCCCCCAACCGAAGTTGGGTTGCAATCTACGAATTCCACCCCCCACTTGGTGAAGGGACCGACGATAATGATTGGGTGAAGAGGGGTTGCATGCGAACGCATTTTCTGAGTGAACACATGGTAGGGGTGACACTTCTTAACCACTTCAATACAATATTTAAAGATAGTAGGCCAGAAATAACCAGCTCACAATTTTTTTTGGGTTGTCGCAAGCCAGGATAGATGACCACCATAAGCCCCACTGTGGAAATCATTCAGAATAGACTCAGATTCTCCATGAGTTAAACAACGATGCAAGATATCATTTATTCCTCAACGATACAAAGTGTCACCGAGGATAGTATATTTCTTAGCTTGGTAACTTACACATCGTCGATCATCTCGTGAGAGATGTTGAGGGAAATTCAAGGTCTGAAGATAGAGAACAATGTCTCCACACCAGGAGTCAGATGACGAGACAAGAATAATGTGTTCATCCACAAATGAATCAACATGGATAACGTCCTCATATAATCATGGAAAATAGGATATTAAATCTACAAAGACTAGGGATTTCTTGGATTTAGTGAAAGCGAAATCGAGATCAAAATATTGTAAAATGACAATCCAATTATTATATTTTCCACCTATGATATGCCTGGTGAGGATGTATTGAAATGGATTGACATCAACAACCACAGTAGTCTTGCAAAGTAATATATAATGACACAAACGTTGCACTGTGTGGACAACAGCGAAAGCTATCTTTTCTATGTGAGAATAATTAAGTTCAGGACTGACTAAAGTTTGACTAAGATAGTCTACGACGTGCTCATGAAGCTCGTCATCCTCCTAAACCAAAACCATACCAATCGTATCCTTAGAAACGACGATATAAATCAAGTAATCTCTGTTGTAGTTAGGAGGATTCAACAAAGGCACCGATACCAAGGATTTCTTCTAGGCATCGAAGGACTCTTAGGCTCGCTCATCCCAGATAAAAGGGGTGTACTTCTTCAAAAGATGCATGAAACCCTTAGTGATAGTAGCATAGTTCGCTATAAACCGACGAAGAAAGTTAGCTTTCCCCTATAAACCTTGAAGTTGTCTAATCGTGCATGGGGGAGGCAACCAAAGTATTGCCTCAACCTTTAGTGGATCCACCATGATCCCATTCTTGAAAACTATAAAACCCAAAAGATGACCAGACTTAACACAAAGTATTCACTTGTGAGGGTTCAACCGGATTCTATAGTAACAACACCTTTCAAAAGCAATTCGAAGGTGTATAACATGATCCACTCTCTCATGATAGTGAGAAAAAATATCATCAAGGTAAGCTTCCACTATGTGCTTAAGATCGTAAAAGGAAAAAGTCATTGAACGTTGAAAGGTTACTCTGGCGTTTTTAAGGCTGAAAGGCATTTTACGGTATGAAAAAGTACCCCAAGGATAGATAAATGTCATCTTGTGTTGATCCTCAGTTTTGATTTGAATCTGGTTGTATCCTGAAAATTTGTCCATAAAAGAAAATACTTCTCTTCCTGCACACTCATCGAGAATTTGATCGATGAAAGGTGTGGGAAAGTTGTGTTTAGGATAGGCCTTGTTCAGGTCACAAAATTCCATACATACATGGATGATTCCTTGCTTCTTGTCCACAAGAATGGGGTTGGATACCCATTCGGTCAAGGGAACCAGGTAGATGAAACCAACATTAAGTATCTTCTCCACCTCTGCCTTAATAGAAGGGACCTTCCGAGGGTTTACAAATCTAAGATGTTGTTGAACAGGTTTAGCATCCATATAAGTTCTAATCTCATGTTCGACAATACGAGGGTCATGTTGGATTACTGAGAGGCGGGGTGAATCAGTAATAGCGTAATTATAATCCTTTTTCTTCAAATGTTATATCAATGTAAAATTATTATCCAATAATGAGAAGTAAGAAATAAACAATCACACACATACACAATACACTAGTGTTTTACGTGGAAACCCAAATCGGGAGAAAACCACAGAATGCTTTTTATTATATGTCTTGAAGAATTACATTCATTGGAAGCACCAACTTCCTTTATGTTGGCGTCAGAAGTCACCCCTAGATTGTAGTAGGAGAAGAGCTCAACACCCATCAGTTTATTTCACAATTTGTTTATACAAAGGGGTGATCGAATGGAAGTTAACTCAAAACAATGTTGTTCTAACTCCGAAACTAGGCCGGACATGCATGGGCAAGTGAGGTCTTAGATGAACTTCAGACAGTGAGTTATAGTAAGGGTGAATAAGGGGGAAGACTTGTATGAGAGAAATGCAAAGGTATGTCGTAAACATCAAGCTTCTAATAGACTGTAGGAGAAAACATCTAAATGCAAGATCTTCTTACATTCAAACGCAGAAAACTGGGGAATACAACAATGTAACAACAAATCCTTTATCGTAACGTAATTGCAATAATTCGTGTGAATCAGTCAATCATGAACTCCCTCGGTATGAGATGAAAACTAGATGGGGTAAGAAAATTGTCTGTCGTTAAAGAAGAAATCTTACATACAGATGCATAACCAAAGAACTAGAGTGTGTATTAAAACTTTACAATCGAGAGCTTCGCTCTACCATCGATCCCCTCAAAAATATAAAAAACAACGTATATATACTCCTAAATATTTGCCAATCAGAGGCCTCCTATACTTTTGGGATGAGGCGTCCCTTCAATCAAATCTGGCCTGCACTCCTCTGTCATATGCCACCTTAATTCTGCATGGCTCGCACCAGGGGGTAGCTAACCCCCTTAAATGTTGAATTAGCGTGCGCAGGCTTCCCTAGTGTGTCAAGGACTCGACATGGCTTCTGTGAAAATAATCAGTACAGGGGACCATCTCGGGAAGACTTCCCGTCGGGACATCCATACCTTGCAATTAACGAGTGAGGTGAGGTTTCAACCACCCTCTCTCTTCTTCATTTACTCCAAGAAGGTATCAGAGTTGAGATCAAGTTGAACTGGTACCTGGAGAACATGGTGATCCCTTCTGTAGCTATACCTGACATTTTGTCCCTTTGTGCAACTCTTACTATCGCCTCCAAGCAACTTCGGGCTGTGACCTTGTGCCTATCTTCAAAGGCGCTTTCGACGTTTGGGGTTCATGGATAGGAAGGAGCAGATCTTTCCTTTTTGAAGTTGTGATGGGCAAAATGCCGAGAGGGCCTAATGGGTGCCATGTGCCCCTCTCTGATCTGACGGTCCTGAACTAATTCGGCAATACTATGGGCCCGGGTCCGGGACGTCTTCGACGCTTTGCGTCTCGGGGATATGAAAGAGATGCTCCTTGTGCTTCTAAGTAGTGATGGGAGAAAAAGCAGAGGGCCTAATCACACACCATGTGCCCCTCCAGGATGAATGGATAAGATCGCTCTCGGCTCTTCGAGACCCGTCTTGCCAAATGATAAACCTAAGCACCCCTCCTTCAGGCCTGCTCCTTTGTGACCAGGCGCCAAAACCATGGGCCCGATTCTGGGTGCTTTTGGCACTTCGGGGTTCGGGGTTCTGAGATGTGAGAAGATGAGGGACTTTTACCCTTCGAACTCCTAAATTCCTATATGTCGACATGACTAGATCTTGCACCACGCGTCACTGGATCGGACAACCTAGATTTTGTCTTGAAATATAGGTGCTTTCTCTGACGCTATAGTTTGGGTAACTTGGTAGCCCCGAGATCCCAGTGACCATCGATCAGCTTTATAGATGGGTCTCGACCGCTTGACAACAAACTTCACCTGCTCGCTTGACTTGTACCCTGAAAAGAGATTCTTCTGTGTTGCGCTTGGGCGCTTCTCGTGCAACCTACAGACCTGGGTACTTTTATTCCCGATAAAAAAAGTTGTTGTTAACATTAGGCTCCATGGGGGATAGAGTCGTCCCCGTGATGCCCTAAGAACTCATTTACAGCTTCAGTGCCTTGCTATTGGGCTATGGAGTCATTTACTAAGCCGAAAATAATAAGAAAGAAAATGAACAAAGAACCAAAAGGACAACATTTACAAACAAAGGAGCCGTTTAAGGCTCAAACAAAACATTTCTTCAGAAAATGCCCATTTACTGGGCTGCTGAAAACCTCTTCACCCTCCAAATCCTACAACCTGTATGTGTTGTTTGAGAAAACCTCAGAGATTTTGAAAGGCCCAATCCATAGGGCATCAAACTTGCCGTGTTTTCCCTTGTCTTGCATGGGTGCATCCCACTTAAGCAACAAATCCCCAATCTCAAACTCTTTCTTCTTGACTTTACCGTCAAAAGCCAGTTTGACTTTCTGCTGATGGTCTTGAATTTTGTCCATTACCTGCTCTCTGGCCTGCTTGACCTCTACCAGTTGATGAACTCTTATGATCATGTCATTAGTCTCTTCTCGATGATCCTGGAAGAAATTTTCTACAGGAATGGCTAGCTGAGAAGGGAAAACAACTTCTGCTCCATAAACTAATTGGAAAGGGGAGACGCCTATAGATCTCTTTGTGGTCACTCGATCGGCCCATATAGAGAATTTCAACTTTGAATCCCAGGCCCTTTTGTTGTCCTCCAATAGTCTTTTGATGATTCTTATTAGGATTTTGTTGGAGGATTCTGCTAAACCATTTCCCTAGGGATAGTATGGGGTGGAGTGAATCAGTTTGATCCCAAATTGCTCACAGAACTTGGCTAATGGCTCAACCTTGAATGAGGCTACGTTATCAGTAACAATCTTTCTTGGGCAGCCAAATCTTGTGATGAGGTCTTCCAGGAATCCAATAATTACATTGTGGGAAGAACTTCTGGTGGGGATAGCTTCGATCCATTTAGTAAAGAAATCTGTAGCAGTCAGGATCCATTTATGTTTCCCACTGGAAGTAAGGTGGATTTCTCCAATAAAATCTAGGCCCCATTGCTGGAAAGGTCTCGAAACAACTATAGGCTTCAAAGGCAAAGATTTGAGCTGTTGCTTTCCTGAAAAACATTGGAATGGGATGCAGGCTCTAACTTCTCTATAGACGTCAGTGAACAAGGTGGGCCAGTAGTACCCAGCCCTGAGAATTTTGTGAGCTGTGGTCTTCCAGAAATGGTGCCCTCCACATAGGCCACCGTGAAATTCAACCATGATCCTGTCGACCTCTTACGGGTTCATGAATTTTAAAAGCACCCCCAGGGGGTCTTTCCAGTACAAAATTTGATCGACAAGGTAGTACCTAACTACTTTGAGCTTCAGAGCTCTTGCCTTGTTTCTTTGCAGGCCATCTGAAGGTTGCAATTCCTATAGAAAATATATGACATCCTTATACCAAGGACGTCGGGCCAACAGAGGTTTTGTTTGAGGATCTACATCAGTCAGCTGATTCTATTGATTTTCTGAACCTTCATTGATGAAATCTACCCCCAAGGCTCTGCAATTTTCTTCAGCCAACAACTTGGCTAAACCTTGACCTTTAATCAATTTGGTAGGCCTTATCTCCAAGTTAAACTCTCGGATCTTGGATATCCACTTACTCCTCCTCCCATCTATGTCGGGTTGTACAAGGATGTCCTTCACAGAGGCTGAAGGAACGTATGCAGTCACTTTTGAGTGCAGGACATAGACTCTGAAATCTTTGAGAGGTTTCACTAAGGCATAGGCCTGTTTCTCCATGATTTCATACCTGATCTCTGCATCTCTTAATGCCTTGCTGAAGAAGGCAATGGATTGCTCTCTCCCTTCCTCATTTTCCTGCAACAAGACTGCTGCTACTGTATCAAAAGAAGCAAAAGAGAAAATTAGGAACTCTTTGGAATAGTCAGGACTGATCAGCACAGGTGCCTCAGTCAATGCCCTTTTTATTTGGATAAAAGAT
>JASDQU010027015.1:13933-24961 GCA_032191745.1 Picea mariana
TGGATCCATAACTGTATTGATAAAAAGGTATAGCCACCGAAGATACAATGTGGATCTATACTCTGATGAATCAGACTGATCGTAGCCATGAAGAATACACAGTGGATCTACAAAATGACAAGACATAGCCACGACCAATACAAAGTGGATCTATGTAACAGTGTATGTGTTCTTTGTCCAATAGAAACTCCTTTGCAGTCTAGGCAAAGCATATATCAAAGTGATCACTCGACCCAGGGTCTTCTTACTGATCCCAATGTGGTACGATTCTAATCATGCGAATAGATGTCTTGATGTTGAACATGGCAAAAACCACTTGATTACCGGTCAATGGTGTGAACCGTTAACAAGTGCGAGGGAGATCACCATTAATGTCAATGATTCCCAAGGTACCCTAGTACATTCTAGCGAATGTGAATAGATGAGCTGAAGTCAAACACCCGTGGAATCATTCGATCAGGGGTCAATGATGTAGACCTACTTTCGAACATGAGGAGGCCTACCATTGAGGCATGCAGGTCCCAAAGTACTAACCGGTTTCTAAGTCTGATTCCTAGATAATGTGTTGAAGTTGTCAGGAATAGACTTGTTGAGGGAGGGCCTTTATGTATCCCCCATCAACGACACAAAATAGACATAGAGATGTAATTGGTGGATCAAATGGACATGGACTGACACAGGTTTTGAGGCAAGATATTTGGGATCACTGACTCTAGAGGCGAATACTTCCCTTGAACGCTGGGGTACAACAGCAAAAACATGACATGGACCAAAACTTGATGATGCAGTGGATACTGTGACTTGTGTCGGGTGACCCAAAGGAGTGAACGGAACTCAAAGGATTGGCTCAGTGCAGAGGTTCAGCAGATTATGATATGTGCAAATGACAAAGTGCCATGTTCAAGGGCGACTCTAAGAAGTGCTGGATGATGTTCTCAAGAGACTGCTTGGCTTGCTCCTTTCAATTTTTTCCCCCATCCAGATAGATGAGTACCTCTTTTTGATTTAATGAGCTCGAGGAGGATAACACATGCTCGATATAACTCACCTTCGGTAAGTTCCTCTTCCTTTTTTTAACGAACCGGAAGAAGTAAGGATTCGGTCCCATATGGGCCTGTCGATGTGTGCTTTAACGAGTCCAAAGACAGAAAACTCGAAGGTTTTTCAGGATTATAGAGTTTGGAAAACACTTAAAAGAGAACTCTCTCAGTTCCTTTTTCGTACAGTAGTCTAACGAGACCGAGAAAGAGAGAAACTATTGCTCGAAAGATGCCCTTTCTGACCTTTTAACGAGTGTGAAAGGAAGCAAAGTCACTTGAAAATATTTTCATATGTAGAGAGTCTTTAAAGGGTTTAAAGTAGAATCCAGGGGGGTTCCTTTTTCGTGTGTTCGTGTATCCGTACGGGTCCAAAAAAGAGATAAAAGTTTACCCATTTACGTTCTCATATTATCGAGCTCAAAAATGAACTAAGACTATGCTCGTAAGTGTGACAAGGTGAATAATCCATCAGGACTTCCAGGAAACCTGCGATGCCAAAACTACAAACCAGGGTTTAGTGAAGCCAACATACTGTTAGAGAAACCCATAAATGACCATACCTTATGAAAAATGAAAATTTATAAATAATAATACATTGAAAATTTCATTTACCATTTCATTTTGCAAGGATTTTGGAGTAGTGGAAATTATCAGTTTGAAGTGGATCTTGTTTTGTTCGCTGCCGGAGCTACGGTTGAAAATATCGCTTGCCGTTCGGACTAGGTAGATGTCCATCCCTTCTTATTTCAAACACATGGTCCAGTATTCATTTTCATAGCATTATTTATTTTAAAATACGAAGCCCTAAGTTTCCTCAAATGGAACCAAATCGGCCTCTCTTAAAAATCAAATGGAAAAAGGGTATTCTTTTACAAAAGCGTTTTAGAGAAGGGTGGCCAAGATGCCAACGCCCCAATAGTCAACTAGATATGTCATTTTTTGGAAAAAGAACCCATGAAAGATCTTCCCATATGCCCATGCAACCCCAAAGTCATTTTGATTTTTTAAAACGTTTTCATTACTATTTAATGAATGTTAAATGGCTAGGGAGGGTGTGGTAGTTATAAAAGAGTGTGTGGTCACTTTTAAATGACGTGGGCACCTTATTTCATGTTTTAAATTGCTTTTGAAAATTGCCAAAATTGCCAAAACGTGGAAATAATGATATTCTTTATTTTTTGTTTCGTAGGTAACTTCGGAGACCATGATCGAGTGGAAAGAAAGATAACATGAGATGGATGACTTAGCTGCCTTGCGGAGTCCCCACACATGGGCCACGTTGTGAGCTTGTGGTTTTCTCAAATTCTTCAAGTTGCAAAAACTGAACAAAGAGATTTTATTGCTCGAGCATATGATTGGCCTATGGGATGTTGCAGAACAAGGATTCCATATTGGCACACAGCTTTTAACCATCGAGTTAGAATATGTGTATTTTTTGATCGGCCTCTCGAAAAGAGGGGTCTCCATATCTTTCTCTGGGAAGAGGGTGCTACCTGAACAAGTGGACGTGTATCTGGCACGCCACTGTATCCCAGGAGCAAGGCTGGTAGGGGGTAGAATCCCTATCAAGGATATTCGAGAACTGCCCCTCTGGTCTATCCTGTTTGCTATCACGAGTGTGACAGGAACTACTAGCGCACATATGGCATCAGGATCACAGGTGGCTTATGGTGTTCAGTGTTTGGAACCAACACTGTTCAACTGGAGTGCAGGGTTCCTTCGAAATGTGAAGGAATAGATTTCATGGTGCAGGACTGGACAGAAGCAGTTTGTTTATGGCTCGTTTTTGGTCTCATTTTTTCTAGAGTGCATCCCCCAGATGCAACCTCAGATAGCACTGGAAGTGCAACCAGTGGATGAACCGAGGATGGAGAGGTGGACTAGTCTGTCTCCAAGGCTAGTATCGAAGTCAGAGTTCCATTTCACTGGCGATTTCTTTGCCTGGCTGAGACGGCAGTATCTCTGGATAGAGAACTTCCCTTATGCTCAGGTAGATTTCTGCGGGAGCATGGATTTGATTTTTCCCATGGGGGAAGACTGGGATGTGTCAAGTAAGAGACTGAGCCATACCTTGTCTAGTTTTTGTTTTTTTAGTTTTTGATGTATATCTATTTTTTTTGGGTATGTAGAAGAGTTTTAACAGATGTATGTTTTCAACGTGCAGACAAGGGAGCAGTGCACCCGACTGATATATTGGTACCAGGACATCGCGGGGGCATCCCGGTTGCAACAGATCTGGAAGTACCAGTGCTAGGTATTCAGGAGGTTGAGAGAAACCTCCAAGGCCTCACAATGGGTATTCCTCCTTTACGGAGGGGAGAAGTGCCTTTACATCTGTAGAGGCACATTGTGGGAGTACCAGAGAATATCAATTCTCTATTGAGGCATGTATTGCATGTGGTGATGTGTTACTCGCAGCACAATGTAGTGCGGGGAGATTAGAGTCTCTCCATTGATTATATTTTTCTATGCCTTGTCAGGCAACGTTGTATGGGTGGAAAGGCCCAATATTTTGCTCTTCTACATACTTTTTGATGTAATCCAAACATTTCAGTCATGCCATATATATATATATATACATTTTCGAGTTTTTACAGTGCCAATGATTTGTAAATTATGGTGTCTGTGATGTGTTTTAATTTACATGTAATGTACAGTTTTGTTTTCCTTAACTCTTATATGTGGGCAAGATATCGATCCATGATATAATTTGCTAACGAATCCGAAACACTATTAAGTTCTCTTGGAATGTGTCTATATTCAATGTAATCGAACATTCGTTCAAGGCGGTGAACTTGTAAGTGGATATGTAGAAGGATAGGACTATGGATAGCATAGATACGGTTGAATTGAAAGACCACAAGTTGGGAGTATAAGTAAATAATGATACGAGATATACCTAGAGAGGAGGCTTGGGTCAATAGTCCAATGACAGCATGATATCCTGCCATATTGTTGGTTGCTGGTCCTAAGCAGATGCCTCCTGAACTCACCACCTCGTCAAAATGGTAAATAACACATGTCGTCAAATAAATGTTCCAGGTATGTCGACTAGCGCCATCTACAAACCCAAAAAAGATAGGAAAGGAAGATGTCATCTGCACATGAAAACACAAGCATAGTCATGAGTGGAAAAGGTAAAGACTCGAGCACGTGAAAGAAATAGACACACCAAATCTAAAATACAATAATGTACAAAGTACAGATGCTAGGTGATCTAGGCATAGTACTTTTTAAGGTAAAGCCCATTTCGGGGCTCTCCTAAGGAAATTCCATCATGATCAACTAATTCGTAAGCACCTCTGTGTAGAATACGTTTCACAATGTAAGGACCGTGCCACATAGGTTCTAACTTTCCTTTCCCCAATTTATCATGAGCTTGGTCATAAACGAGGACTAAGTCTCCTTCTGCAAAGGTCCGAAGGTGGATGGATTTGTCGTATTGACTCTTGATTCGTTTTTGATGTGCCTCATTAACGAGAGTAGCATCACGACGTGTTTCGTCCAGCTTGGATAGATACAAGAATCGTTCTTCTTCAGTAGAAGTATGGGGCAGGAGTTCTACTTTCAGTTTGAGTAATGGAATATCACACTCGATTGGTAGGACGTCTTCAATGCCATAGACCAAATAGAAAGGAGTGAATCCAGTTGAGGTTTTCATAGAAGTGAGATAGGCCCAGAGAGCGGAGAACAGTTGTAAATGCCACGATGTCTTGTTTTCTCCTACCATGCATTGGATCATGGTTTTTAGGACTTTGTTGATAGCCTCAACTTGTCCGTTTGCTTGAGGGTAGTAAGGGGATGATTTTTCATGGCGAAAACCCAATTTGACATGTAACTAGCTCATCATCTGGTTTTTGAAGTGTGCACCATGATCAATGACAATGGCACGTGGTACCCCAAAATGAGTTATGATATGGTTGAAAAGGAACATAGTTACAGTACGACCATCTTTCAGGAAGGTAGGCATAGCCTCAGCCCACTTGGTGAAGTAGTCGACAGCGACGATGATGTAACCATGCCCCCCGGCTGAGGTAGGCTTACACTGCATGAAATCGATACCCCATTTGGCAAAGCGGCCAATGGCGATAATAGGGTGAAATGTAGTAGGGTGGGTGCATGCCTTCTTGTTAAATATTTGGCAGGGTGGGCATTTTTTGACAGCCTCAATGCAATCTTTAAAAATTGAGGGCCAAAAGTAGCCGGCACGTAGGATTTTTTGGGTGGTGGCCATCCCAGAAAGGTGACCACCACAAGCGCCAAGGTGAAAATCGTTCAAAATGTGTTCAGCCTCCTCGTGAATCAGACATCGCCGAAGGATGGTGTCAATACCACGACGGTACAAGGTGTTGTCGAGGATGAGATAACGGCGAGAGTGGTGACGAATGCGTCGACGCTCTACGAGAGAGATGTTGGGATGAAAACATTGGGTTTGAAGGTAGAGAAGAATGTCTATGTACCAAGGATCATAGGTGTTGATGAGGAAGAGAGATTCATCAGGGAGAGAATCTCTAGTTTCGATGTCTTCATCGGCATGAGGTAGAGAACAGATGAGCTCGGCAAACACCAGGAATTTTTTGGCTTTAGCCTTTGTAAACTCAAGGTCGAATTCTTGAAGAATAAGAATCCATTTTGAATATTTTCCCCCAAGCACTTGACGTGTCAGGACGTGGTACATGGGGTTGGAGTCTGCGATTACCGTGGTGGTGCGTAATAAGATGTAATGGCGGAACCTCTGGACAATGATGACGGCGGCCAGAGCTAGTTTCTTGACATGTGAATATCTGAGTTCAGGTCCAGAGAGACTCTTTCTCAGATAATAAATCACATGTTCTTCACTGTTGGAATCTTCTTGAACTAACACCATCGCAATGGTGGAAGTAGAGGCGGCTAAGTAAAGGATATAATCCTTTGTATATTCGTGGGGATGTAACAAAGGTGCATGGGTCAAAGCGTGCTTGAGAGCATCGAATGACCATTGGGCAGTGTCATTCCAGATGAAAGGTATGTTTTTCTGTATTAACCGCATAAATCCTTTAGTGATCTCAGTATAATTGCAGATGAAACGACGAAGAAAGTTTTCTTTGCCTTGCAAACTTTGGAGTTGGGTTAAGTTGGTAGGTGGGGGTAAGGCTAGGATGGCCTTAATATTTAAGGGATCCACCCTTATCCCATCTTTGGAGACAATGAAAACGAGGAGTCGACCAGATTCGACAATGAAAATGAACTTGTGTGGTTTCAAGAAAATACGATAGAACCTGGATCGAAGAAAAATCGCCCGTAAGTGATCAATGTGATCAGATCGATTGGATGAATGGGTGGGTAAATTATTGAGGTAAGGCTTCGTGATATTCTTGATGTCATGGAAAGCGTACGACATGGCCCGCTAGAAAGTAGCACCAGCATTTTTAAGGCCAAAAGGTAGCTTTTGGTAAGAGAAAGTTCCCCATGGGAAGATAAAGGCTGTCTTATGTTGATCAACAAGTAAGATTTCAATTTGGTTATACCTAGAAAAGCCATCAATGAAAGAGAAGATCATACTCCCTACACAATTATCGATGATTTGGTCGATGAAGGGCGTAGGGTAGTTGTCCTTGGGACAAGCTTTGTTGAGATCTTGATAGTCAACACAAACACGGATGGTCCCTTATTTTTTGGCAATCGGAACAAGGTTGGAGACCCATTCGTTTAAATGGACAGGGTAGATAAAGCCAGATTTGAGAAGTTTTGCAACTTCCTCCTTTATAGCTGCGATTTTCTTGGGATGAAACGGGTGAAGATTTTTTCGAATGGGTTTCACGTCAGGGTAAGTTTTGATTTCGTGTATGACGATTGAAGGCTCGATCCCGGGCATTTCCTCATAGATCCATGCGAAGACATCACAGAATTCCTTGAACAAAGGGGTGTAAGACACCACTTCATCGGGTGTGCAATTAGCACCAAGGTGAATGTTTTCCATGACACCTTCTTTGATCGAGATGTCAATAACGATCATAGTGAAAATGTTACCCATGTTCCCCTCAGAGAAAGTATCCTGTGTGAGGATGGGAGATTGCGGAGCGTCGAAAACATCGGGAGGGAAGACAGAGCATATGTCTTGGTGAAATTCTTCCAACGGCGGAAGAAAAGAGGATCGATGATGGTTGTCATCCCAAGGTAGGTCGTCAATGCTGAGCATTTCCATAATCGATTCGTCAGAATGAAAAATGTGGGAAATGTAATCGACGACAGATGATAGGGAATCCAACAATGAGGGCATTGAGTAGGCATCGGGTGCCAACGAATGTGAATTGTTGGGAGAGGGAGAGGCAGATTGAATAAATACGTATGTGTCCTCGGTTGGGCTAAGTGGCATAGTGTCACTGAGCACATCGAATTCCAAAGAACTAGGTACAATCCAAGGGTCAGATGATTCCAACTATTGATAAGGCATAGTCGAGATCATATTAACAGCAACAATATGATGTGCAGTAGGTGGAAGTGGTGTAGGGAAAGTACCCATAAGGCTAGAATCTTACAATAAGCCAACACCAACGCTTTCATATGTAACTGGGTGGTCTCCCAAAAAAGGAATGTTGTTGGTGGTAGGGATGCGAGCGTCGGGTGTACAGAAATCAAGCTTATCGATGGTGACAATTTTGCCTTGATGGGGGAATTGTACACATCGAAACACCGACGAGGCGACGACAGTCATAGCGTAGAACCAACTTTTTTTGAGTAATAGGTTGTAGTCGAGGGGAGCATCGACCACCTCGACGTCAACGATAACAATTTTTCCACCCAACTGAACGACTAAGGATTGTAATAATCTGTGAGGATGAAAACCTCATCCATCGAAAGCGTGTAACATCGTAGAAAAATTGTTAAGGGCAGGCGATTTTAAGCCTTTCCAACAAGATAAGGACATGACACAAGTAGAGGCTCCCTCATCCAGGATAGTTCAGTGGATTTGTTGATTGTGCACAACAACATCAATTTGGAAGCCTAGCTGGTGGGAGAGTCGCGGTTGATTATAAGTGAGGTTGTTTGATGACTCAGGATCAAATGCACCGATAGCGGCTAAGAGCGTTCTATGTTGGCTGGGACAGTGTTGTAGAACTTCCAAGGCGAACATAGCGTACAGTGCTTGGGCCAAATCTTCTACAATGTTGTAATTTTGGGCAGCCTGTGAATTAGGATTGAAAGTAGATTTTTGGATGGTGCTCTTAGGAGGGCGTAAGATGGGGTCAAAAGAAGGTTTCTCAATCTGGAGTGGCCTGGATGGAGGGCTAATAGACGGAGGATTGAGAGAGGATGGCAATGGGTCCGGCGGAGAACCGTTAGCAATCTTAGGCTTATCAGTTTTAACTGGCGTGTCATATGTTGCAGAGTGAGTGGTTAGATTAACCCCGTTAAACATGCAAATGTGGGCACTTGTCGAGGCCTCATCATGGGGTTGGTTGGAACTGTCCCCTGACGTGGGGGTTTGGGCAACCAAAGATTGCTGCTGTGGAAAAGGCTGAGTAAGCACAGCGGGTTGTGAATTTCCCTTGAAAATTTTGGCCACTTCATCATGATGTTGACAGTCTCAGGTGTAGTGATCGTCACCACAGATGAGACATGGGAATTTCGGTTTTTGTTGTGGTTGTTTTCTGGCAGCAGGAGTTTGTGGTTGCGTTTTGGGTTGTTCGTTGTTATTGTTTTTCTTTGGTTTGTTTCTCGCTTTCTTCTTTCCCCCAAGTTGTCGTGAAGGGGTTGAATGGACCGCATTCACCTCAGAGACCTGAGTTTGAGGGGGGGTGGAAGAGGGTGCATTCGAGCTGGGAGCAGCCGTCGAAGTGGGTCACTGAATTTTTCCAGCTGACTAGGTAGTAGATTGGGTTTTGATGGAGTCAATAACTCCATCCGTGTGGGAAGCAGACGATGGTTTGGATGGATCGTTAGTGGCATGGGTAGCATTCGGTATCAACTTGTACAAAGTACTGGATTGTGAATAGACTAAGTCTAAGTACTGAGCTCGTGCAATGGCTTCTTCCTCGGTGACCACACCACCCATGGAAACATCATGAGCGATATGGGGTAACAATGATTTCGTGAACCATTCTGCTAACAATTGGTCAGGAATGACTGCTTTGATTAGCCTTTGTCGTCATCTCCATTCATGAATATGATCAGAGATATGCATAGAAGTTGTTTGACGAAGGGAGGTTAATAGTTCAGTACCCATCTCGTATTGAATGGGAAGTTGGAAGTGTGTGAGGAAGGACATGGCGAGGGAGTTGAAATCGTGAAAAGATGTGTGTGGTAATTTAATATACCATTTCGCTGTGGAACCCGTAAGTGTTCGTTGGGAAAGACGCAAATGAATAGAATCATCCATGAGGGAGTTGGATGAGCACCACAAATGCAAAGTCATTACGTGGTTGTTTGGATCTTCTCCGGACTTTCCGTCGAGTTTTGGGATGTCAGAAGGAAGTTTAGCTGGAATAGTTGGCCAAACCGGAGAATGATAAATAGGATCATTGATTAACCGAGACAAGTCTTGAAGATCCAGGGTAGCTAGAAAAGGTAGTTGTTGGTTAACCTGTGGGTAATGTTGGTGTGATAGAGGGACACCAGTGGGGCCCATTACCGGGTTATGTGGGTAATTATAACTAGTGGGCACTCTTGTATGATATTGGTTTTGACCAAGGTACATAGGATTTGAGGTGTTTTGAGAAGCATGTGTTAGCGGAGGATAACCAGATGGGTTTTGTGGGTTATAGTTTGGGTTTGGCATTTGTCCATAAGGAGGTTGTTGCGGAGCCTGAGAATTTTGTCCTGCTGAAAACTGTGGGTTTCCTAGAAAAGGGACATTCCATGGATTAGGTGTGGCAGACACATTTTGTCCATGTGGTTGATGGTGGACTCCGGATTGAGGTTGGCCCCCAGCATGAGGGTGCCCCCCAAATAGAAATTTTCCTCTGGTGGGAGGGTGCCCCCCGACTTGAGGTAGAGTTCCCGGAATTTGAGAGCTAGATGTAAATGACTGACCGGTGCTGCCGAGCAGATTTGGACCACCAAGACCGGTCCCTCCGAGTTGTTGGATAGGTATGGAAATTCCTGACATAACTTGGGTAGTAGTAGTCTGGGTAGTAGTGGCAGTGGAAGCATTCAATGCCCTGAACCCAAAAGGAAGTGTAGGTCTTGGTGTTATAGGTGTTCCAATCGCAGCTTGGTTGACCACTGCATTACCGGTAGGAATAGTCAAAATGTGAGGGACCATTGTAGAATGGGCCGTCTGGAGGGGAAGAGTAGAACTTGGGCCAATGGACGGTATGTTAAGACCAACGAGTGGTGTGGTTGTAAAAATGGTGGTACCAGTAAAATCGTTTAGGGGTACCGTGTAGGAGATGGGTGCATTGACACCTCCATAAAGATCTCGCACCAAGCGTGGTGGACTTCGAATAATGTCTGCGGTCCAAAAGGGGTCATCGGCTAAAGGGTTTTTATGAGACCCATCCAGAATGTCAGAAGGATTGATGACAACAAATTCACTAGTGGAATTCAGTTGGAGGATACGTCGTTCATATCCCTCCGGAATGCGGTAAGCTTCTGGAGAATCTGAAAGAATCCGAAAATTCTCCAAAGGAGTGGGAACTTCTTCCTGGGAAGTCATAGCATTTTGAACCTCGCTCAGTTGAGGATATTCCTCCATATAATGAGGGGGTAAAGGGGTGTTTCCTTCCATATCTTCTGGAGGAATTCCCTGTAGCCTCCGCAAATAGCATGGAGGGTCAATGTTGGAGAAAAAGAGTTAGCGAAAGAGATCTATGGCCAACTATCGAAAAGAAACAACATATGCTAATAGAAATCTAAGAATCACAACCAAGCAAACAGGACCTTCTTTTTATGACCGTACTAGTTGGTGATGAAATCCAACGTTGCATGATCAAGTCCAGAAGGGGCGGGGATAGGGTGTAACAGTTACAATGGCGGCCTGCTTAACGGACTTACGCCTTGGTGCAAG
>JASDQU010027017.1:0-11500 GCA_032191745.1 Picea mariana
ATGTTGTTGTTCCAAGTCTCAACAATAGGCCATCCTCGAGCCAAGGCTATGAATCCACAAGGATGGGATCTAAGACAACACTCAACTTCCCAAACCAGTCAACACTCAAGCTCTCAAGGTTTCTCAATACACAACAATCCAAAGTTCACCACCTCTCTTCTCCCAGCCTACCAAACCAAGAGAATGAACCCTATTCACTACCATGCAGGCCTCAGACTGTCCACCTCCTTCCAGGGCTCTAGTGCGTCTGGTCAAGAATATCAATGTTGGAACTTTCCAGGACTCATAATTGTGACATAGTTTATCAAAATGCCAATGCATCCGTGCACTCAAGCATCAATTCATTGTTGGAATAATCAACAATCACTTACAACCAACACAAAATGGCCTTTCTCTTCTTTTGATTCATTCCCCATGCCCAGACCCAGAGCAAGAATGAATGATGAACCAAAAATGAACGAGTGATTAACCAAACGACTGAGCAACTAAACAACTACTTAACCCCCAATAAAATCAAGAATAATGCTTTTGTATCCAGGCACTCCGAGGAAAATGTGGTCTCCCCAAAAGACTCATGCACCCCCTCATATGCCCCCAACAGAACCATGGGTGATAATTAATTAAACAAGGTATACATTTTTATTCCCTCCATCCCCCCTATCTCGTGGAATCATAGCCCCCTATAAATCTTTTCATTGTCTATTTTGTAGCCAGTGATGTACTTTTATTATTATAATGTTCAAAGCATTACATTGCCTAGGAGCTCCAGCCTCTTTTAATTTTTTAGGCACTATGGCCTTTCATTAATTTAAAAAAATACATTATTAATTCATGGACTCAAAATTGGGGTATTACATACCACATTGGAACCAACCACGATCCTTCATTTTCTCATCTTCAACCATTAGGAAAATTTTTCTTTTGAAGGGGGGGTGGGCGGGGGCATGTTAGGGTCCTACCCTAACCTCCCTAATTTAGGCTACATATGAGTTATTTAATTGTTCTACGAGTCTATCCTCTTTGAATACTTCCCATTGTATAATAGTGTATAGTTTTTGAATGTAAAAGGGTCCACTTTATAAGGCCCACTAGGCAGTTGGTACCCATTAGTGATTGGACCACAAGTAGTTAAGGTATTTTCTATGAAAAAACTATTTAAAGAGATAGGAGAATATGGAATGTTTGTTGTTAGTCCTTGAAATTTTCTTGTTTGTTAGTGGAATGATGCCAATGATCCTTGGAGATAAAACTCAAATTGGGTTTTTAAGCTACCTTTTTCAATCAAGGGTTTTACCATATTCAATAATTCTTCACAACTCATGTAATATTTCACACATGATGATTAAGAAAAACATTCAACATACAAGGGAAATTTCCCTTCTCTATATCATATTATTATTTTTTTTTTACTGGGGGAATCGGAAACTCGCGGTTCTCGTACTCGCGTGACACGGGGTCGATCCCTAGGCGGCTACCACTATAACCCTAGGTGCAACCACCCAACCCGCAAGAATGGCTCACGAGTAAGTCCGGGTGAGAATCGAACATGAGACTTCATTTACAAATTTCCTTCCATTTACACGGCACTTGCCAATCCGTCTACACCCGTGCGGATTCTCTATATCATATTATTAGGGTTAAAAGAGAGAATGAATTTGAGGAAGAAATTTATACACATACAAGGTATTTTCTGCAAACAAATATTGTAGGCTTATTGTGAAGAAAACATGTTGAGCAAACTAGAATTCAACAATATAAACAACAATGTATTCTGGGTTTATTTAGAGTGTATTGTTAACACAGATCATCATTTGAAACATTCAATAATAAAATAAAATATGATGGAAATATCGTGTTGGCATTGATGTCAACATGAAGAAAAGAAGTACCATAATGGAGTATGACATGGAATTGCAGTAAAATCTACATGAATATTGAGTTACAGGAACACAATGGATTACCAGAATATAGGGGATTGACTGTTCAAATGCTTTGAAAGAATGAAAATGAAATAATGAGACAATTTCAATTACTACATTGGTCGAGTGGAGTTGTCTTGGTGACTTTATATTCTATTGAGACATGATCATGATGAACATAATGAATACTAGCAATTCTCCCTCTTGAATACTTTCTTGTGCAATATCATTTCATAGTGTAGTTGAAGGGAAATTTTTTGATGTAGCACTGAGAACCCTTGATTCTGTCAGATCAACATGGTAGTCTATATTTTGTAGAAATTTTTGGTCATCATTTTTTCTAGGCCGAAGTTGGACGACCCTTCAAACCCAAACAATTTCTAGCAACCACCAATGGTTAGATCCACTTAGGCAGTCAATTGTTGAATAAATTGTCATTGATGTCAAAGGTTTGTAAGTGAATAAATGTAAATGTGACCTTGGTATCACTTTAATAAATACAAAAGTGGAAAATTTAAGTGGAAACAAAGTTTACGTAAAAGAGGAAATGAAAGTGGGCTAAAAATAAATATGACTTTAATAAATAACAAAAGTCGAAAAGTTAGGTGAAAGTGGAGTTTACGTAAAAGAGGAGTAAATATGAAAGTGGAATAAAGAAAAGTGTAAAAGTGAAATTGGATTAAAGAAAAAGGTAAAAGTGAAAGTGGAGTTGAAAAAAAAGGAAAATGTGAAAAAACACATGGTATTTGAAAACCATGGTGGTGTTTAGCTATGGTAAGGTAAAAAGTGAATTAAATCATGATAGTCAATATCTATTGACCCGATTTAAAACGTGACTAAATGATCTAAAAGACACAATGGTTCATTGACATTGTATTAATTAAAATAGTATTATTAATATCTTATATTGAAAAGACACATATTTATAATGAAGAGATACATTCATATATTGAAGAGGTGTAATTGTTCAATTGTACATGGCCATTGGAAGACTATATAAACATAAATTCTTGTTGAAAGATGGTGTGTCTTTGTGCTTCAAAATCAAGTCAGAGGCCAAGAAAGTAAATGAAGATATGTAGCAGAATCTAAAGAAGATTTTTAAGATTTGAATATTGAAGTACTTATGATAAAAAGGGAGTTTGGGTGGTGCTATGGCAGGTTGGAGCCTACAAAGGAGCTTGTAGCCTCCTTCTAGTTGATGCTAGTAAAATAGGGAATTGATGTTTCCTTTAAGTTGGAGCTCATAGATTAAATGCAATCTTTATTGAAAATAAGAACATTTGTGAAGTTGATTTTTAAACATTTAAATTCTGTGTATTGTACTCTTTTGTTGATCATTTGTTTTGATTTGATAAAATTAATAATTGAGTGGTTTTAAATTGTTAAAAAATGATAATAATGATTCACCCCCTTCTCAGTATTAAAAAATATTCGAACAAATTATGCATATATTCATCTGTCTCAAATAAAAAAGGAAATAAATGGTTCATAAGCATGCAACCAATATCATTCACACAATGAACCACTCACATTAAAACATACAGGGTGCCAAAAATGTTGTTGGTAGCTTTTATTGATGAATATTTCAGAATACGTTTTAGAATACCACTTCTTACAACCCTATACATGAGAAAACCACTTCTTTAAACCCTATATTGCTTCTTGATTCTTGATACCACCTCTTGTTTCTTGTAATGATTTTAATTTAGTAAAACAAAAATACTTCTTAAATCATTTAAACAAAATCACTTATGAAGAGGATGGGCGTGTTCTACTTGTCTGGACCTGCCTTGGTAGTTATACCTTTAAATATTGACACATGTTCTTCCATTCCTTTCCCATTGGATATTGTTGTTGTCCTATATTCCTTGTCACCTCATCTAAATCAAAATACCTCTCATATGATGGTGGAGGAACATTCTTAAAAATCATTATGAGAGTTTACAATAATAAAAAATCCCCATCCAACATATCCATTACATATTGGCCTTTCAAGGTTCCTTTTAGCTGTGAAAATCTACTTTCATCATTTGTCCTATCATCTAATAGTTTTTAATAGTTCTTGTGTAGATAGGGTTCTCCATTTCCATCCCCAAAGTTTGGAAATCCAAAGTTGATTACCTCACTAAAAATCTTCTTGAATGCAAAAATTTCACCAGTGAGATCATGCGCCTTATTTTTTGAATTATGCATTAGTCTTCTCTTGGACAAGACCTTTTTATCATCCATTATAATGTTGGTTCTATCTTCAATATTTAAGTATTTGATCTCCATTTTGGATCCACTATTTAGGAACTTAATTAAATTATTGGTTGTCATGGGATTACCTTCAAATTCTAAAGTGGTCTTTTTAATGTATTTGAACACCACAAAAATCAATTCAAATTCCACTTGAATCAATTTAAAATTTTCCCAATTATGAAACACAACAGATGATATCTAGTCTCAAATCATATTATTGGCTCTTTTAAATGCTTTGTTTCCTATAAATTTGAGATTTACTTGGGATGATTCTTGTTTCACTATCTCTTTTGTAGTATTTACCTACCCCAAGAGTACCTCTCTACTCTTGGCATGCTATTCTAACTCTGTTGTCCTATCAAAACTAAATTTGAACTTATTGAAGATAATACCAAGCGTAATCACCTTCAAACTTAGGTCTATCATGATCTTGGCAAGGCCCTCATTTGTATCCAAAGGAATAAATGGCACTTTAGGCTCCTTAGTTGTCTGTAAAAGTTGCTCCTATTTCTCTCTCAAGGATTGATTATATGCTTGTAATATCTCTATAGTATTTTGGCTTTCCAAAAGTATTTGGTACAAATGTTCCTTTTTTTCATGACTATCTTGTAGCTCAATAGTTTGTACATGTTGTAATTTTGGGATATTTAGCTTCTTTTTCAATATATTGATTTAATTATCCTTTTGGCTTATTAAGTCTCCCACAACCTTTGAATTTTTTGGATCTGTCCCCAAAGAAATAATCGTTTTTCTCTGATTTTTCTACTAAGTAGAAAAATTAGAGAAAACATATTATTTCTTTGGGGGTCTTCATTGCCACTATTTCTTGCTTCAGTTGCCTTTCAATCTTGATGGTCATATCCCTCATATTTTTCTCACTTGAAGAAGACTGGAACACCCCTATGTACAACACGTCATTGGTCTACTTATGTATCTCAACCATGTCTCCAGGTTGAAAACTTCCAATATTTACTTTAATTTAGGTGGCTTTGTACTTAACATGAGTGAGGTTTATGGACATTTTCCTCTAGCAAAACCAATTTGAAGGTATTATGTTGATAATACATGACCAAAAGCATCTTTGTTTGAGCATTTAATGGAGGGCAAAACTCTCTTATAATATCTTGATTATTCCTCCTAATATCATAGTATGAGAAAAGAGAGTTGGGTGCTTCTAAGAAGATCCTTTTGAAGTAGCAGTAATGATTTCTCTAGTTGATAAGAAAGATAATGGAAAATTCTCTATTGAGAGAGGAAAGGTTGCAGTGCACCTTGCCCTTTATCCAAAATGTTTGTAAGGTTATCCTTTGTATACAACCCTTCATCATTCTTTGGATTTTTGTTCTTCAGGTCATCAGTTTTCATCTCATAGTGCAGGTCTAAAAAGATCCTATTCCCCAAGAGCACTTCTTGCTTGTGAGAATTTTGACATGGTTTTGTTGAATATGATTTATCAACTGATGAATTTTTCACTTCTTCTAGTAGGATATGCCTTACCTCTTCCCATGAGTCTAAGTTGGAAATGATTTCAATAACAAGGTTTGATAAATAAATAACAGGGTTTGATTTATGTTTGTAGGTGGGCCTCTTAGAAGAAATCACACCTTGTGGATCATATATCCATGTGCTTGCTTTTTCAAAATCAAATTTATGCAACATCTCTTCCACAAAACTTAGTGCAGTCCTTAGTTTAACCCGGAATGGACCCACTTCTTTTAGCAGCTTGAAGGTGACTGCATGCATGTGTTGTGAAAAGTGTTGATGATATAATACCAGCCTATGCCTAATGTAATCCAAGGTAAATATCCTTGGGATCAAGAAAATTGATAGCTAATATGGTTCTTGTTCAAAAACATAAACCCTAACGAGTGTGTATTTTTCAGATAAATTCTAGTCTCATGTACTCGTCTCTTTACTCAATTGTAACATTTTCTTTAGATGACTAAACATCCTGGGAGGCTACACCATGTGAATCTGAGTGTAAAAAGCACTCATGAATTTGTTGACAAACAGAGTAAAACCTTGATTGTGTTCCTTCCTCATTTCTTCAATCCACTCTACTATAGGTTTGGTGTTGCCTATATCATTTTATATCTTTACTCCTAGCCTCTCAAAGTAGGAAACAATATTGAATAGAATTATATAGAATAGGTAATACTAATATCTAAAGGATTTGGTAGAATGAAAGTTGGACAATTGATGGTTAATCACTACAACCAAGAACTCAACATAATCAAATTTAGTGAATGTCATTGATTATAGAGGACATAGGAATGAAAATAAACCTAAAATGAATTTCTCCACGGTGTTATCATGATCATAACCAAGAACTTGAAATATCGTGGAAATTGTTTTTATGGTCACGTCTAGGAAAATATATGGTTTAAATGGAGGAGGATTATATTGTAGTGGAGTATTGTCAACCAACAATTTATGTAGCATATGATATTTTTCTAGTTGAGACAGTGACTAGTACTTAGAAGCCAATAGGTCATCATCTAGGGTTTCCTTGGCAGAAAGATCATAGAAATGGATTATTTGGGAAATTGACTCGCTAGAAATTAAAAAAATGATCCTCGTGCTATATGGAGTGGTAATATATTCTTTTTGGTCATAATAATTTGAATCACACCACTCAACCAAGTCAAGAACATGATAGGTTTGAGGAATAATAGACCGGGCTAGGTTTGATTCCCATAAAAACAAAAAATATCTCCTAGTGTTAGCATTAATATGCGCCCTTCAAATTAACTAGTAAAGGTCAATGTAAGAAAGTGCAGGGTAGAAAATGCCTCCCTCTCTATCCTCTAGGTGGTGTTGAGGGGTCAGTTGCTTTGGTGCATTTTTAGTTTGGCTATGGATCACTTTAGTTGTCATTTTGGAGCGTCAATGGGAACAACCAATCAAATAGATGAAAAGAAGGGGTCATCATGATTCAAATTACACTTTTTGGTGATCAAAGGAGGAGAATACATGTTTCCATCAAGGTTCATGGGTTTGACTTGGGTGTCAAGTCTTGATTATGCTGCAATTACAATGATAATCCATTAAAACCCCATTTTTTATCCATTTTTATATGATTCAGAGGCATGTGTCACCTTTGCATTGGATATAATTTTGAAATTTGTGGAGCATTAAAAATTTGCATGATGTCACTGATGAAATTAGCAAGGTACCATGGCCACATGGCAGATGAGTGTTTTTCCAAGTGGTTGCCTATGTGGAGCCTATGTTAGGGCAAGGTGGTACCCAATTGGGCCAAGTGTCTTTCATCCAGAGTAACTCATCGTCATCAGTGTGCACTAAGGAGTGTACCCATACACATGTGAAATATCCTTATTTGGCCACGTAGATGCCTAGGTGGTAATTAAGGTGTCCATATGTTTTCTCTGTCAGTTTCCAACTAGGCATCAGCTTGAATACAATAGGGTAGTTTTCTAGGAAACCACACGTGGTATTGCATGTTCATCCAAGTGGTTTTACCAATCATGTATGTGATGAAAAACCAATCAAGTATTTCCAAGTTTCATGGGTGAAGTTTCCCCTTGCATCGTCGAGATATGTTAACAGGTGGGCATGTCCTTGAAATACCCAGGTGGGAATTGAGGTGTCCAATTGCCTTCCCTATCAGGGTCCATCTAGGCATCAACTCGAATGCAGTAGGGTGGTTTTCTAGGAAACCACAAGTGGTATTGCATGCTCATACAAGTGGTTTTCCCAATCCTGTATGTGATGCAAAACCAATCAAGTATTTCCATGTGTCATGGGAGAAACCAATCTTCGCATCATCGAGACATGTTAATGGGTGGGCATGTCCATGATGTAAAATGGATCGTTTATCTTTGGATCATATAAGAACTACATTTTTTACCATTGATCTCTTAAATTTTGGTAGCGCGGGTTGGATTTATGGATTTAACCCCTAGAATTCACACTTGGTCACCATTGTAGCCCCTCCACTGGCCCTAATGAAGATTTGTTGAGTTTTAGGCCCCCTTTCAAGCCTGCAATAATCCCCTTTATTGTCATTTAATATTTTTTAGCTATATAGACTTCTTATTCTAGAGTGATTTTTTTTGCACAATGTGTTGTAATGTATCTCTCTTTCTTTAACACCAATCCATGTCAGGGATTTAACTGCCCAAAATTACTCAATTCTATTGAAACTTTTGACACTATACTAACATTTTCTCCAACGGGGACAACATATCCCTTTGATGTGTTGAGATCTATAGAATATGTGCCTTATCCATTGGGCTATGGAGTCTATGATTAGAACCTATAATGAAGTTGTCTTCTTTGGTAGGACTGATTTATCACCATGCTCACTAGCTTAGCATAATAACACTGTTGGTGCGTAAATATGTTCACTGTATATCTCACACTCATTTAAATGTCAATCCGGGATTCGTAATCGAAAGAGTTGTTACACCATATGTGCCAAGAACAAGTAACCTATCTAAGTCTGTTGCATATAGGAAATAATTAATAACATAAAAATTCCATTTCTAAAATCTCTAAATACTTCAAAATATCCTCTGAATCTAAAACTGATAATGAAACTTAGACAAACAATCAATCAAAGAGATGCTGTACTAGAGAAACAAGTCTATTCATTTTAGGCACTTGTATTGAAAAGATGAACTTTAAGAAGCTTGTCCCCTGTAGTGATTAAAACAATCAACTCTAACAATTCTTGAAACAAAAAAAAAAAACAACTTCAACTTCATGTAATTCAATCAAACCAACACAAGGGAAATTCAGTATAACTGAAAGACTTTTTTACAACACATGAAGATGAAAGATAAAATCTCCTGGTCCCTTGCGATACTACAATCGTAAACTTAAAATATCAGTCCCACACTTCAAATCATGAGATAGCTACCTTCAACATTGGATAATAAAATGTATATTCGATCTAGCATTTGCCTATACACACCAATCCAAAATGATTAACTCAATGCTCAATCCTGAGAATGAAATAAAGACTAATCACACACACATGCTACTGTAAACTACAAACACACAGAACGTATACAATGAGGTTTACCTTAGTTGGGGTCGTGGGCCCTTGCCGAACCAACAAGGAACCTCTTAAGGAGTTAACAAACTAAAACTTCCACTCACATCCAAGAATTGACATAAAAGATCTTCTGTATTAATTCAGCTGGTAAATTGGATCAATCAGTCTCTTACTTCATACATAACGACGACAAGTATTGTTTGATTTTTATTGTATATCTCTTACATTCCTTTCTACACAACATTCCTTATATAAGGTAAGCCGATACTAACAATATTTATGGATAAACATTAAACAGTTTGAGAAATTCCAGAATTAAGATTTACATTGAATTTTTAGGAGTCGACTCCATCCTCATGACACGAAGTGCATGAGCGATGGAGTCTCTTCCAACTAGAGAACTAACTCGGATGCTTCTATCCAACTGTCTTCTTGAAATATCCACCATTATCCAGGTCCAATTGGCGCATCCCGAAACATAGGTTTTAGTACCGGATTGCACATAGTCGCAAGTCTGGTACCGAAATAGAACAGAGCAAGGAGTACCGGAATAACACACGTCTTGGTACCAGATCAAAACTGTCTTGGGTACCAGAATGGATTTGGTACCGGATTACATGGTGTCTAGTAGTGCCAGATAGACTGCTCATAAATCAAATTATTAGAACTATACAAAATAAAACACTTTCAATTGAATTAATTTAAGAAAGTTAAACAAACATGCTTTAAATCACCAATTACCTCTTGTAGACATGACATAGCTATTAGGCATGTGTTTTGGGAGGGAATAGTTCAGTATAGGTTTATAACAGAGACAAAAAGGCTTAGATAGAGGGTAAGATAGGGTATTATCTTATGGAAAAATGGAGACTCAATAAACACCATATTTGTTTAAACAAAAAATGAAATTATTGAAATCACCTTTAAAATTGAAATAGAATTTGCAAAAATAAACAAAAGGAAGAAAACTAAACTACTATTGTACAAAGTGAGGATGAACTTAAAGCTTATTATTGCAGAAAAATCTTGAGAAACGTCCCATTTATAAGGGCTCCCAATACATCACCTTCGAGATGGACTAGTTCATAAGTGTTTTTGTCCTACACTGCAACAATTTGAAAAGGTCCCATCCAAATATTATAAAACTTTCCATGTTTCCTTTTGGCCTCTCTTCATGCATACCACTTTAAAACCATATCTCCAACCATAAAATTTATTTCCTTAGCTCTCTTGTAAAATATTCTCTTCATTTTTTCTTAATTCTCTTGTGACTTGAACAATATAGATTATGTCTTTTGTTAAACTTCTATTAGTTGAATGATTCTCCTTTGTACATCATTTGGTTCCTCTCCTTCATCCTGTAGTAATTTTATCACTGGAAGCCCTAAATTAATATGGAATACAACATCAATCCTATACACTAATTGAAAAGGAAAAGTACCAATAGTCCTTTTTGTACTTATTCTATCAACCCACAAAGCATACTTGAGATGAGAAACCCATGCTTTCTTATTCTTTGACAAAATTTTCTTAATTATTCTAATTAAGCTCGTGTTTGATGATTCTACCAGACCATTTCCCTATGGGTAGTAAGAGGTTGAATGCCCAAGTTCAATATTGTAATATTGACAAAATTGCACCATATTAGCAGACTTGAATGCCTATGCATTGTCAGTAATGTTCTTCCTTGGGAAAGAAAATCTGACTAAAATATTTTCTTCAAGGAATTTTATAATAACCGAGTCAGTGGAAAGCCTTGTAGGAAGAACTTCAACCCAATTTGTAATATAATATATTGATGTTAGTATCCAATTATGTTGGCCACTAGAATTAGGCTTGATCTCACCTATGAAATCTATCCCCCATTGATGAAAAGGTGCTTAGGGATTAAAAATCCCCATTCTTTTGGTTGAAATTTGGAATTTACAGTGCAACCATAGAAGAATCGGTAAGAACCCCCATTTTCAAGTGATTTCAAGTGAAATTCACGCTCTAAAATGTCAACTAATTGAGCACAGAGATAATTGGTTAATGCGGAAGTTTAATTAACATTTTAGGGTCGAAATTGGTTGTATTAAGATCAATTTCAGAGCCTCAATGTTAGTCTGAGGAAATAATTTTGAATTTGGGTGTTTTTGGACAAATTAGAAAAATTCTAAATTTTGGAAAAATGTGTATTTTCCCATACATGACGTCATCTTGACATGGAGACCAAAGAAACCATCCATCATTAATATTCTAGTTGAACCAACTACCTTTTTCAATATATGATCCATCTTGGGTGAGGGGTAATTATCCTGTTGGAAATTGTGTT
>JASDQU010027019.1:22404-35836 GCA_032191745.1 Picea mariana
ATGTATTAAGATGAAGCATACAGTTCTTGTCTGTTCTCTCAGCTAGCAAATCTTATTTCTTCTCCTCTCCCCTTCTTGCGCATCCAGCTGCAAGACTTGACCTTCACACCCAGCTGAAGATCTTACAATACTAGAAGGCTCTCACACTTAGCTCTTCTCTCTCACACAATAATAATCACTCATATCAATAGTACAACCAGATCCTAACACCAACAACAACCCAACCCAGGTCCTTTAGACCTCTATTTATGCATTACAATATCTCACCGACATCCTTAGGTCAAAACCTAGGTGTCACAAACCCTAGATGCCAAAACCCTAGGTGTCTAAAACCCTAATTCAACTTGACCCATCTTTTCAGGGTTTTGCTAGCCTACCTTTCCTTCATTCTCGCGTGGTGCTCCAAAGCATCCAACGGTGGCTTTTTCCACTTGATACATTTTCCATGATCCTTCTTTCTTGTTGATCTATCGTCCTCAATCTCCTCATCCAACGTCTTGCTTCCTTTTACTTCGCTCCATCTTTTCTACTCTTTTGCTCACTTCGACCCAATAATAGTCACTGTGTCTTCTGCAGAGTTCGCATTCTGCCTTTTCTTCCTTGATCTTCTCTTACTTTCATGACCAAGGGCCAATAGGCACAGGATACAACCATATAGCTATGTGAAGCACAGAGGCTACCAAAATAAGGGTATGCAAAGCATTCCAAAGAATGTGAAGCAGCCTAGGAGAAATCCCGCGTGGCTCTTGCTAACGAATAGAAGAAACAAGATTAGATGAGTTCATTCTTGTATCCACAAATAGAAAGAAAATCTTGATAGTTTTGAAGGAGACGTCACCCTAAGACATTTTTCCAATTTTATAATGGCCATGATAGTCTGCACCTACTTGCCATGCATATTTCCCCCAACAAATGAGTGCGCGATAGAAATCAAAGTCATTACAACAGATAGTGGGACTCTGACAAACAATTTTTTGTTCTGACATTGATCGAAGGAAAGAATTGACACATAACTCCCTCATTATGAGACCTTATTGATAACTGAATCCCCATGGTAGATTACAAACAGTCATTATGTAGCCAGATGTATTTGTTGCCTATTTTTGGAAAAGTGTCATGCAAAGAGTATTTTAACGCAGAACAATCTGTTTCCTAGTTTTTAGAGATAGTAGTTAGAAGAGCAGGGTAGCCCAAGCGACACCCTTGCCTATATATTTGATATTTTATATGTAAACCAAGTTGGTTGGAAAAATCAATATAGACAGTGACTATTGTATGTAGTTTGAGCTCAATCAAAGTTTAATGTAAAAGTCTTGAAGCTTTGATGAAAAGATTCCAATTGTAGTAGTTGGATGTATTTTTTTCCTTTCTTTGCATACGTACTTCCTATTTTATTTATTCATATATTTTTCTATCTAAATCAGAACAAAATTTCAAACCTGTGGATTCTCTATGCAATGCCCCTTTTTCGCGCCACCCCTTTTTCGCGCCATTTAGACAAAACGTATTTCCTCTAAAGTTAACTCTGAATTCATCCTCGATAGTGCTCCGAGTTGCTTCCTGTGTTTTCTCCCACCACACATTACGGTTTTAAAACTGAAGACTGTTGCTCGCTTAGCCTTTATCCTCTCAAGTTTAGTCACTGAGTCATTTATTTATATCATTTTATCAAACCGACTCCATAGCCCAAGGTCTTGACCTCTTGCGTCAATATAACTAGAACCCATTATTTCAAAGGTGTTAAATCTAGCCAACATCTTTAAAACCATATCCCGCATTGAGACAGTGTCTCCCGATAGAGCCCTTTCCAGGTCCAAAATGCTAGTTTCGGGTCTCAAAATTGGTTGAAATAGTTACCTCTATCGTATGTTTATCAGTCGAACAGATTTATAGAGCGCTGGACATGATTGCCGATAGATTATATCAGACAACATCAAGAATAAAGGAAACCCTCCAAGGACCTGGAAGAGGTCAAGGAGGCAGAGGTGGAGGTGGATTCAGAGGAGTAATAAATGGGGGAAGAGGGCCGGTAAGATTTTACAATGCGATGAACAAGGTCACTTGGCTAGAGACTTCACTCACCCAAGATGGCCACGATGCTCTAACTATAGAACTAACAAGCATGAAACCAAACACTGCCCATAAAAAATCAAGAAATGGGAAGATCAAGTTCGTCAATGAGGAGATAAATTCACAGTATCGGAACTAAGAAAGTAAATTGAGGGAAAACTACCTAACATCAACATCATTACCCATGGAGGAACAAAAGATGGGGCATACGCAGATAGTCAACCCAAGATTCAGAAAGAAACTCCTAAGGATGAAAGGTATGACCCTTTGAAACAAAACATGTTCTTCAAAGATGAAATAGAAATATTTAAGAGTATATCTACTCTATAAATAGTGGAGAATTCCCGTAAAGTCACCTTTCAACCTAAACTTGTGCAAGACCCTACCTCACCACCTGCACCTAGAAACCATGTAATTCCAAAGAGACACCCTGAGCACTCCCAAAACATAATCAATATCTGGTTTGAATTGTTCTTTGATATCCTTGGTGATGCAGGAGCATCCCTCATGACAAGCAAAACCAACGTGGAAGCAGGAAGTCAGCTGGAAGACGTCCAGCGCAAGTTTTTGAATTTTTAAATTGTCCCTTGAAGTTGATGCATTGAATATAAAAATGAGATCATTTAATTTAGGTGCCTTGGTAAAAATGTACTCAAACCTTGAGCCATATGCTCTCGTCTGAGATAGACAGAGGCATTTATAGTAGTATTTGCAGGTAGATAGAATTGAATTCTTAGATTAGATAGTTCCAGAAGGAAGAGGGAAAACCGAATATAGACACCCTCATTTGTATCATTGTAAGTTAGTTCATGAGTTCATTAGCAATAGGAGAAAGAAGAGTCTAGAGCATAGGAGAATAGCAGAGAGTTATAGAAAACACCCATGTACAGATCTTGAATTAATAGAAGAAGTTGATTTAGATTCATGGCTGTTGTGTTATTCTCTCTGTATGTGTGTTGAATGCTCTGCTTACGAATATTACTCCCTGTTATGCATTTGTCATTATGATGTGTGTATGATTTCATGTGCTAAGATCGAAATATGAGAGGAGGTGAAGTGAGTTACGATTGTTTCTCCTTTTGCGCAAGGATTCCTACAAGGAGTGCAGTTGGAGTCGTCTGCAAAGAGTGCATTGACAGAAGGCTCAGGGAGTTAAACTCTTGTTCTCAATTCTCTCAGAAGCGAGATTGGGTTATACAATCCGTGCAAGGATTTTGTAGGCTAAGGAGAGTCTCAGTTGTGGAACTGAGTAGAAGTAATGAAGGACTGCTTCTACGGGCATACGCAGAGTCAAGGAAGCTTGAACAGTTGAAGTGTTCGCAGGCTTGCCTTAAGGAGTGCGTGCAAAGAACCTCGTTGGGGTTGAAGTGATTTAGTAAAGCTCAGGAAGGATAGGCCTCTGAGTCACTGAAGATCAACGTAGATAAGTGTGACTTGAAGTCAGGAAGAACCGTCGCAGGTTGGCGAAGTGGCAAAGGAATCTCATGGAGAGATACCCTTTTTCATTTTGTGAACTAACCAAGGAAGAACAGACAGTCGAAATCTTCTGAAGAGATTTCACGAAATTATGAGGATCGTCAGATCTTGTAGAGGTGCAAGGAGGTTATGAAGAGAAGATTCCAAAGGGTTTGAAGTGGCGAGAAGGCTGAGAGCCGTCCATCTGAGGAAGACAGGTGACAGAGATCAGTGCTCTCACGAACTCGGGAGTTCGCAGAGTGAAAGCCCAATTACTAGGTGTTCAAAGTTGTGAGACGCGAAGCGGCGAGAGATTTGTAGCCGTCCATCTGAGGGGATAGGTGTCAAGAGATCAAGAGATCTTGCAAACTCAGGAGTTCGCAGAGTGAAATCCCAAGTATTGGGTGTACAAAGTTGCAAGGCGTGAGGACGCGAGGTGACGAAGGAGCGAGAAGATCGTAGCCGTCCATCTGAAGAGGACAGGTGGCGAGAGATCGAGGGATCTCATGAACTTGGGAGCTCACAGGTTGAGAGCCCAAACATTGGGTACTCCAATTCATGAGGTCATGAGGTGGCGAGAGAAGGACAGTCGTTGGATCTGGAACATAGGAGGATCGTTGGATCTGCGCGAGGGATCGTGTCTCGGGACCTTGCAAGAAAAGGTTTGAGAATTTGGCCACAGGGATCGCGAGGTTGGGAGATAGTGATATCCCGACAGCTGGAGCAGTGTGCGCCATAGCGGAGCATGAGTGGAATATAGATGGCACAAAGGATTCATGAGTCGCGAAGTGCCGAGGAGCCGAGACTCGTGTGGACACCGAGTCGCGAAGTGCCGAGGGGCCAAGGTTCATGTGGACGTGTGGTAGAGTATGAGGTGGGACCGTGCATCTCGGGGACTCGCGGACTAGGAGGGTGAAAAATGAACAGTTCAACCGGCGAGGTCACGAGGTCTCGAGGTTGCAAGGTCGTGAGGTCGCAAAGTTGCAAAGTTGCGAGAGGCGCTAACATTAAGCCTATCCCATGGTTGCATGTGGAAGGAGTTATACTCGTATCACCAGATCGGGTATCGCAAGATTTGAAAGGAAGAGTTGGAGGCCTTGAGTCACGAACTCGCGAGATAGCGAGATTTAGCTGATCTCCCAAGAAAAAAGAGGATACCTCGGGGGAAGATTGTTGTGGGTGCAGATTTCCTGATAGGGAAATAGAAGAACCTTCGAGTTCTTCGGGCCGAGAAGAAGAAGGTCCTGTGAGAGTGGACATGCCTGGGTGGCACGCCCCTGCGTCAAGTGGTATCATAGAATAGAAAAGTTTCTTTTCTTTTTGTAGCAGAGAAAAAGGAGAATTCACCATGCTGCCAAGAAGAAGAGGTAGACAATCACCCGATCCAGAGGAGGAAAGGCAAATTTCCAGAGAATGAGGAGGTTAAAAGACAGGTCCAGGAGTTGTTGGACAAAGGTTTGGTCAGGGAAATCTTGAGTCTGTGTGCTGTTCCAACAGTACTCAGTCTGAAGAAAGATGGAGGCTGGAGGATGTGCACTGATTCAAGAGCCATCAACAAGATAACCATCAGGTATAGATTCCCATTTCCGAGGATGGATGATTTGATGGATTGCTTAAGTGGAGATTTTTTTTTTCAAAGATAGATTTGAAGAGTGGATATCATCAGATTCGTATGAGAGAAGGTGACGAATGGAAAACAACATTCAAGACAAACGAAGGTTTGTATGAATGGCTTGTCATGCCACTTGGCTTGACAAATGTATCGAGTACCTTTATGAGGTTGATGAATGAAGTCCTGAAGGATTTCATTGGGAAATTTTTCATCGTGTATTTGGATGACATATTGGTTTTCAGCAAGACAAAGGATGAACATTTGAAGCATTTGGCTATGATGATGAAGAGATTACAGCAAGAGAAGTTGTTGATAAATATGAAGACGTCCTCATTTATGAAGACATAACTCATTTATTTGGGGTTTGTTATATTTGCAAATGAGTTGAGGCTGGATCCAGATAAGGTGGATCAAGAATTGGCCATCACTGAGGAACGTATTTGAGGTGAGGAGTTTTCATGGTTTGGCTAGTTTCTACCGAAAATTCATCAGGAATTTCAGTGGAATTAGAACAGCTATGATGGATACAGTGAAGAAAAGACATAAATCTTTTCACTGGACGGAAGAGGCTGAGAAGAGTTTCAATTTATTGAAACGAAAGATTACAGAGCAACCAATTCTGGTGTTTCCAGATTTTCAGAAGACATTTCAGGTGAAATGTGATGCAAGTGGGTTTGCCATAGGAGCAGTCTTGAGTCAGGAAGACAGGCCGATTGAATATTTCAGCGAGAAGTTGAAGGAGGAAAAAGAGAAATACTCCACATATGATAAGGAATTCTATGCCATCATACAGGCATTGAAGAAATGGAGGCACTATTTGATTCCAAAAGAATTTGTTTTATATAGTGATAACCATGCATTACAATATGTGACTCAACAGGAAAAGTTGAATCAGAGGCATGTTAAATGGGTTGAATACATGCAAAATTTCACTTTTGTGATAAAACATATTTCTGGTACTGCTAACAAAGTTGTTGATGCTTTGAGAAGGAAGTGTTTGTTGATGCAGGAATTCAAAGTCAGGACGTTAGGCTTTGATGATCTTAAGGACATGTATGTAGATGATGCAGACTTTAAGGAAGCTTATGAGGTAGCTGAGAATCCAGTTCTCAGAGACAGAAGCCAGTGGATAGATTATGTGATCCAGGATGGATTGTTGTTCAAAGGCAATCAACTATGTATTCTGAATTGCTCCATGAGGGAGAACTTGTTAAAAGAGAAGCACAGTGGTGGATTAGCAGGACATTTTGGTCATGATAAGACATTTGCAAAGCTGAGTGAGTCATACTTTTGGCCAGGGATGCATTCAGAAGTCAAGAGGTTTGTAGACAGATGCAGGATTTGCCAGCATTCAAAAGGAAGGAAGCAGAATGCGGGTTTTTATCAACCATTACCCACACCTGAGAAGTTGTGGGATGAAATTAGCGTGGATTTTGTATTGGGATTGCCAAGGACACAAAGAGGTGTTGATTCAATATTTGTGGTAGTTGACAGGTTTTCTAAGATGGCACATTTTATTCCATGCCAGAAAACCAGCGATGTGACTCACATCGCAAATTTGTTTTTCAAAGAGATTGTTCGACTTCATGGATTTCCGAAAAGCATAGTTTCAGACAGAGATACAAAATTCATAGGCCATTTCTGGAGAACATTGTGGAAGAAGCTGGGGACTAATTTGATGTTTAGTTCTGATTATCATCCTCAGACGGATGGGTAGACAGAAGTGGTCAACAGAAGTCTGGGAGACTTATTGAGGAGCTTGGTGACAGAGCACCATAGCAGTTGGGATAGCATACTACCGCAAGAAAAGTTTGCTTATAATGATTTAGTGAACAGGAGCACAGGAAAAAGTCCATTTCAGATTGTATATGGAATGCAGCCGAGAGGAGTTTCTGAATTAAGGGATTCAAAACAGACTGATACTAACAGTGCTAGTGCAAGAGAATTCGCTAAAGCGATGAAGGAACTTCACAGCCATGTGAAGGAGCAACTATTGAAGTCAAGTCAGGAGTACAAGTGCAGAGCAGATCAACATAGAAGACAACTTCAATTTGAAGTTGGTGATCTAATTTTGGCACATTTGAGGAAGGAAAGGTTCCCGAGAGGAACATACAACAAGCTGAAGATGAAGAAAATTGGGCCATGCAAGGTCTTGAAGAAAATGGGGCAGAATGCTTATGAAATTGAGATACCAGAGGGCATTGGAATATCTCCGACATTTAATGTTTCAGATTTATATCCATATAAAGATGATGAAGCAGGAGGAAGTGATGATCAACAAGAGGTCCAGTGAAAGAAGCAGATGCCAGTTGCAGAAAAGCCACAGATGGAGCAGATACTGAATAAAAGAGTGGGCAAGAAAACCAGAAAGAAAGAATATTTTGAATATTTGGTCAAGTGGAAGGGACATCCAATTGAATATGCCAGCTGGGAGACTAAAGCAGAAGTTATGAAGCATGGACATACCATGCAGGAGCTCATGGACAGGAGCCCATGCAAATTTTCAAGCGAGGGATTATGATGCAGGAGCATCCCTCACGACAAGCAAAACCAACGTGGAAGCAGGAAGTCAGCTGGAAGACATCCAACGCAAGTTTTTGAATTTTTAAATTGTCCCTTGAAGTTGATGCGCTGAATATAAAAATGAGATCATTTAATTTAGGTGCCTTGGTAAAAATGTACTCATACCTCGAGCCATACGCTCTCGTTTGAGATAGACAGAGGCATTTATAGTAGTAGTTGCGGGTAGATAGAATTGAATTCTTAGATTAGATAGTTCCAGAAGGAAGAGGTAAAACCGAATATAGACACCCTCATTTGTATCATTGTAAGTTAGTTCATGAGTTCATTAGAAATAGGAGAAAGAAGAGTCTAGAGCATAGGAGAATAGCAGAGAGTTGTAGAAAACACCCATGTACAGATCTTGAATTAATAGAAGAAGTTGATTTAGATTCATGGGTGTTGTGTTATTCTCTATGTATGTGTGTTGAATGATCTGCTTACGAATATTACTCCCTGTTATGAATTTTTCATTATGCTGTGTGTATGATTTCATGTGTTAAGATCAAAATCTGAGAGGAGGTGAAGTGAGTTACGATTTTTTCTCCTTTTGAGCAAGGATTCCTGCAAGGAGTGCAGTTGGAGTCGTCTGCAAAGAGTGCATTGAAAGAAGGCTCAGGGAGTTAAACTCTTGTTCTCAATTCTCTCAGAAGAGAGATTGGGTTATACAAGCCATGCAAGGAGTGCACAGGCTAAGGAAAGTCTTAGTCGTGGAACTGAGCAGAAGTATTGAAGGACTGCTGCTACAGGCATACACAGAGTCAAGGAAGCTCAAACAATTGAAGTGTTCGCAGGCTTTCCGCAAGGAGTGTGTGAAAAGAACCTCGTTGGGGTTGAAGTGATTTAGCAAATTTCAAGAAGGATAGGCCTCTAAGTCGCTAAAGATCAGCATAGATAAGTGTGACTTGAAGTCAGGAAGAACCGTCGCAGGTTGGAGAAGTGGCAAAGGAATCTCGTGGAGAGATACCCTTTTTCATTTCATGAACTAACCAAGGAAGAACAGATGGTCAAAATATTTTGAAGAGATTTCGTGAAATTCTCTGAAGAGATTTCGTGAAATTCTAAGGATCGTCAGATCTTGCAGAGGTGCAAGGAGGTTACGGAGAGAAGATTTCGAAGGGTTTGAAGTGGTGAGAAGGCTGAAAGCCATCCATCTGAGGAAGACAGGTGGTAGAGATCAGTGATCTTGCGAACTCAGGAGTTCACAGAGTGAAAGCCCAAGTATTGGGTGTTAAAAGTCGCGAGACGCGAAGCGACGAGAGATTTGTAGCCATCCATCTGAGGGGACAGGTGGCAAGAGATCAAGAGATCTTGCGAACTCAGGAGTTTGTAGAGTGAAATCCCAGGTATTGGGTGTACAAATTCATGAGGCGTGAGGACGCAAGGCGACGAAGGAACGAGAAGATCATAGCCATCCATATGAAGAGGACAGGTGGCAAGAGATCGAGGGATCTCGTGAACTCAGGAGTTTGCAGGTTGAGAGCCCAAACATTGGGTACTCCAAGTCACGAGGTCGCGAGGTGGCGAGAGAAGGACAACCGTTGGATCCGGAACACAGGAGGATCATTGGACCTACGTGAGGGATCGTGTCTCGGGACCTCACAAGAAAAAGTCTGAGAATTTGGCCACGGGGATCGTGAGGTTACGAGATAGTGATATCCCGACAACTGGAGTAGTGTGGGCCATAGCAGAGCATGTGTGGAATACATTTGGTGCAAAGGATTCGCAAGTCGCGAAGTGTCGAGGAGCCGAGACTCGTGTGGACGCCGAGTCGCGAAGTTCTGAGGGGCCGAGGTTCGTGTGGACGCGTGGCAGAGTATAAGGTGGGACCGCGCATCTCGGGGACTCGCAGACTAGGAGGGTGAAAACTCGATGGTTCAACCAGCGAGGTCGTGAGGTCACGAGGTTGCGAGGTCGCGAGGTCGCGAGGTTGCGAAGTTGCGAGAGGCACTAACATTAAGCCTAGCCCACGGTTGCATGTGGAAGGAGTTATACCCGTATCACCAGATCGGGTATCGCAAGATTTGAAAGGAGGAGTTGGAGGCTTTGAGTCACGAACTCGCGAGATAGTGAGATTTAGCTATTCTCCCGGGAACAAAGAGGATACCTCGGGGTAAGATTTTTGTGGGTGCATATTTCCCGATAGGGAAATAGAAGAACCTTCGAGTTCTTCGGGCCGAGAAGAAGAAGGTTCTGTGAGAGCAGACGTGCCTGGGTGGTGTGCCCCTGCATCAGTCAGAGATGACCAACTTACAAAGAATTTTTCCAACACCTTGTACCTAATATTTTGAAATGAGGGAACCCCATTGTTAGTGGGAAAATCCCCCCTTTAACTACACCAAGGTTCAAGATGTAGACATAGCGAATAACCATCTAAAATTTAATCAATTATCTATTCAAGCCCAAGCATACCAAAACTAGTGTAAAGAAATCAAATGAGAGAAGAGATCGGGTAACTATACCTTTGATCCCATGTCTGGTGATGATCTCCTCAAGCTTGGAAGTTCCACTGACTAGACATCTCCTCCCAAGGCTGACCTGCATCCAAAGATAGGGAAACAATAACTACACGCATGTTATTCTATACATAAGTTAGGGTTAGATGTTAAATGTTAAGTATAAATTAATAAAAATACTCAAGACACCGTCATTTGGGATAGGAAAATGTAATTCTTTTATTCATTATACAAAGATTATACCTTACAATCTGAGTCGAACATCGTTCTGCGAACCTGTTCTGGGATCCTCTTTACCATGCTCCAAGCACTCCTTGAATGAATTTATTCTCTCAACCTTCTGATCACCTCTATGGAAGGGAATGGGTTGAATGGAGGAAGAAGGGGTTGATGAGGGAATGCTGAGGTGTAAGGTCTCTTCCCACAGAGCCTTATAAAACACAAGTTAAAATAGAGAATGGAGAAATGTTATCATGTACAATTTAATCATCGGCATATGACCATTTATTATTCAGCAAAAAATAAATTTATGAACAGCATGATAATACATCACATAAAAACCACATAACATAGCATATTCAACAGCTTAATGATAACCACCTAACACAGCGTAATCATGAAAATACATACCTCTGTCTGATGTTATTTCTCCAATCTCTCTCTGTTGTCACTGCTGCTCTGCCTAAAACCTGCCCAAAATCAAATCTTTCCTCCCTTCCAACTAAGAACAGAGCCTTTCCATCTCCCTAGATCCAGGATTCCATGAGGATTCCTATCTCTCGAGCCCAAAACTCCCAGCAATCGATGCTCCCCTGTAACAGTCCACTCAAACTCCAAACCAAAAAAATACAAAAACTAGAAAATATAGTCCCTAATCTCCAATAATGCTTCCTTCCCCAAAATTTCCAAAACTCCCTCTCCCGAATGCCTCTAACCCCTCATATCCTCCTCCCTTCATTCAATTCCACCCACCTTATCCCTCCATTCAATACCCTATCCCTCCATTCAATGCCTTATCCCTTCATACCATAAGTTTTCTAATAAATAAATTAAAAATTATTAAGATTTTAATTCGTTACCCAAACCTTAAATGAGTTAATTAATAAATTAATTAATTAATCAACATATATAAACAATAATTAATTAATTAATATTATTAATAAATAATCATTATTTAACTAATATACATTAAGACAGTTAATTATTTAATTAATTATACTTGATAAACCTTAAGCAATCATTTAACTAGGGTTGTTACATACACCCACCCTTTAGGAAACTTTGTCCCGAAGTTAAAGTATTTTATGATACAAGGGAAAAGAAACATGGTTCACACATTCATAACAAAGAACCAACATTATTAGTAAGTAAGTCCAGAAACTCATTCATACTAGTGTACATGTGCAAGAAATGCATGTGTAGCTAGTACATACAAGTCTCGTTCATGTACTAATATCAATAACTATCACCTCTATAGTAATTTCCATATGCATCCAATCCATTCAACAAGATTGTTCATTTTATAAAAGACAATAAACCAATCAATTGTTTGCAAAATCCTTTAATTACTATTATCTAACTCAACAATGTTATTTAGACAATTGTAGTTTAGTTACATAATTATGAATATTCATATATATACCCATTTTCTTTTCAGAAGGAAAACAATAAATTCCACCATAAGACAAATCTCCATACACTCTCAACTATTTCTACTCATCCTTCCTCCCTAACTTACTTCCATCTTCCATTCCTATCCTTCCTCTGCTGGACTATCTTGGAGCATCAACTAAATTGACCTAACTCCAAATAGAACCCGTAAGCAGAAGTGTCACTATCTTGACCAAGCTTCCCCAGTAGGCAACTGAGAGTTATCATCACACATCTAGGGGAGCGTGAGCTAACACCGTCCTCCCATGACTTTAGGTTTCAGAGGATACATGGTGGGAAATGCCTCCACCCCTCCTAATCATAACTAGGGTCCACAGCCTACAATGGAATATACAGTGGCACCGTGTTGCTGGGAGTTTTTTCATCGTCTATTCAGTTTTGGGTAGTCTCACCACCTAAAATCTTGCACTAGTCCACATATCATAGAAATGCATCCAAACCAATATAATTTCACATACAAATATTCATACCATATTGTTTCTTGTCCAAGGGTCATGACATCCACTTTCATCATCATTATCCCTTGGCTATTTCATAGCCCATAACCTGCAGATTAGTCTGTAACATAAACTCATACATACCTATCCATTATTATCATGTAATTACATACAACTATGATCTCAATTCGGTATCCTCGTACCAACAACTTTAACATCAAAATTTTCAAGTTAGAATAGATCTCATAATATCCCATAATTCAATTAACGTCACCCATTCATAGAATTATCATTCACATAATAGATTTCATCATATCCAACATTATCCAAATACATTTAAACATTCATAAAATTTTACATTCTCACAACATATTGCATCATATCCATCATTATCCAAATACATTTAAACATTCATTAAATTTTACATTCTCACAATATATTGCATCATATCCATCATTATCCAAATGCATTTAAACATTCATAAAGGTTCATACGTCTTAAAAGTTCAAGTGTATCATTTAATAGTTTCACTGTGAATAGAAAATAAAGGTGTTTAGGCCTCAGGTAATCCTGGTTGTCTAAGTCAAAAGATGGTGTTACATACACCCAACCTTCGAGAAACAAATTCTCGAGGTGGTCAAAAAAGTGAGGGATAATCTCGTCGTAGTGTCTCGGCATCTTCCCAAGTAGCAGATATTGAACTATACTTGTCCCACTGAACCTTAACTTGGTATACCAGATGATTCCTGAGCTATCCGACTCTACAGTCCAATATGTGTAATGGTTCTACCGTGAGGTTTCTGTTATAACCCTAAATTGCACTATCCCTGCTTACCTGGCATCAGGCCAATTCATGCCTCTTCCTAGCCAAAGCCATGCTGAGCAAATCCTCAAAAAACCACTTAAAACAAGCAACCTGCGCCCTAACTTCTCACTGGGTGCGGGAAACCACTTGCTGTCCTTATACTGCACGTGGGTATCCGCGGGCTAACCCAAGACAGCCCGCGGGTACCTAACAAAGCAAAAAATCAAGAAATTTTCTGCCAGGACATGAGGCTTTTTGTCAGTTAACTGGAACTCCGAGCCATGCATGGCTGAGAGTTCGCCAAAAACCCTAGCTCCTCCTAGCCTATAAAAGGAGGGGTAGGGGTACTATTCAGAGGAGGAAAATC
>JASDQU010027020.1:2142-29363 GCA_032191745.1 Picea mariana
TGCTATATTTTTTAGTGATGCAATGAGACTGTAAGAGATCAATTTTGTCTTGTTAATAAAGAATCTTCAATGCCTATTTAAATTGTGTTGTTTCTTGCTTTTTTTTCTATAACTATCAATTCCTCTTGGCACTCATTAAATGTTAATTTATATTAACACTAGTACACAGGTAGTTGTGCACTCTATGGGAAAAAACCTGGTTCTATAGTTGGTTGAATACAAGAATGGATTTTACTGCATCAAGTGGTATTAGAGGAGGTTTAGCTCTTAAGTTCTGAGAGACAATTCCCGGGAAGTATGACATGTGAATGTTAGTCCAAGTGAGGGATATAAGAAAACTTGTAAGGATTCCTCCACATAGAGCAGAAGCGGCATGAAGAGGTTTGAGGAGCCGAGAATTAGAGGAATTGCAAAGGAGAATAGAAGAAATGGAAAATAGAGGGCTTATAGATGTTGAAACATATTCAGAGTCTAAAGATGAGCCTGAAGAAGAATGAAATGTTGAGGAAGTAGACCTAGCAGTATGTTTGATATCATTTTTTAATGATAGAGGTAGTGCAAGGGTGAAATTTTCATGATACAGTGGTAGTTTGAAATCTGAGACTCTCATTGATTGGATAGGGAAGCTCGAAAGATATTTTTAATATGAAAATGTTCAAGATCCCAATCAGGTTCGATTTTCTATGACAAAGCTAAAGGGTCATGTTGCACTCTGGTGGGATATGCTACAGAAGGACATGGTAGACAACCAGCGGGAGAACATTAGAACGTGGATGAAGATGGTAAGAAAAATCAAGGAGAAATTCCTACATGTCGATTACCAGCAGAATTTGTGTAAGTAGGTGCAAAATGTAAGGTAGAAAGAGACATTTGTTTGTGAGGATACTGAGGAATTTTTCAAACTATCACTCAGATCAGGGATAAAGGATCGAGAATATCAAGGACTGATGAGATACGTGAATGGATTGAAATATCAGATCCAAGATGAGATGAGTATACATTACTTTCGTAATGTATATTAAGCCTATTAAGTTTCTCTTTGAAGGTGGAAGAAAATGTTGATAGAAAATTGCGGCAGAAATTTTGAGGAAAAGGACCTAGAAGCGGGAGAAGAGCAAGTGCTTCTAAAAGCAATGAAAAGGAGGAGGAAGCGAACTAGCAGCCAGAATACAAGAGGAGGAAGTGGTGTTGGGAGAGGAAGAGGATGTGGTAGAGGTAAGTATGTGATCACTTGTTACAAATGCAGAATGGAAGGTCATGATGCATCAGAATGTCTAGAGAAGGGAAATACAGGGAGAAGAAATGAGGCCAAAATGTAGGTTACCCAGGCAGCTGAGGCATTGGTTGTTGGCAACAAAGTGGAAATACTTCAATAGGAGCAAGAAAAAAAATTAAATTTTAGAAGTGTTTTACTTAAGCCTAAGGCAAAGACAACAGAGAATCTTGCAGTGACAATTTGCCCATATTTTTAACAAAAACAATTATGTAGGAATGTCACAACCAGAATACAGGGGACAAGGTTGCACGGAAATATATCTCTTATGTTCCTTTCCCAAGGGTTAGGGATTTTAGGGTTCCTACAGACAAGGGTTTACCTTGTGTTATATCTCTCTGATATATATGCAAGGTCAAACAATAGTACTCGATCTAATATCTCAGGGCACCAACTAAGGAGGCTCAATCATACCCTTAATCATACTACACAATTACGCAGGTACTAAAGAGTATCTTCCCAAGTCTATTCACGGTGTCACTATAGAAGTCAAGCGTTAGATCAGCTGATCCAGATCTGATTTTAGGAGACATAGGGGACTCCCGATATACCTGAAGGTACATGGGAGTGATGGTCATGTAAGTATGTTTTCTAATGCGGTACCACTTGGAGGGAACCAACATAGATTACAGAGGTTTATAACAAGGTGAAACACTTGTTTTGAGTAACCCTGTGAAACATTTGTATTTCCTATGTGTATTTTTCTGCACCGCAATTTTACCCATTGAAAGATAGATCTTTGTGCTTTAAAGACACTAGTAGTACATGTATTAATGTCAAAGGATTTATGTCAAAGGGTTTATGTCAAGTATTGTCATAGTGATGTGTTTGTATCATTGATATATTGGTTATATGGTCATTGATGTAATTGATGTCAAAGGGTTGATGTCAAGTGGTGTCATAGTGATTTGTTGTCATTGATTTAAAGGTTGATGTCAAAGGGAGTTATATCATTGATGTCATGTCATGGTTGATAGGAAGTACCAAATGGATGAAATCCAAAGTGGTCCCCTTATGGTGCAAGCCCTCACAGGAAGATGCTCTTGGATAAATTTCTCAAAGTGGTCCCCTTATGGTGAAAGCCCTCACAAGAAAACGCTTTGTAAATTCCAAATGGTTAAGTGGTTGAGTAATCCTAGCAGTATGGTTAAGGAACCCAATTTTAGTTGAGGAATAATGTAATGAAGATCAGTGAATTTGCAGGTGAGGCTATTCTATATGGATGGTACATGTCGTTTCATTTTCAATGATATGTGGTATGTCGCGTAGTTCATCATGGATGAGGAGATATGGCTTAGTGAAGTTGGAGAACCCTCATGAATTATCTAGAAGCCCCTAAAAGGTCAAAGAAGTCAAATTATTCTAGAAGCTCCTAGAATAAGTTGATCGATCAAAGTGGTTAGTCATGGGTTAAGTGGTTGCAACAAGAAAAAAATTAAAAATAAATTAGTTGCAACTAGAAGTGGAGAGTTTACTATTTGTGGATAAAGTGGTTGTAAGTGGAGAAAGTGGTTAGAAGTGGGTTAGCCCCAAAAGAAGGAAGTTGTGTAAGTTGGTTAGAAGATAACCCCTAGAGGAAGCTACTTGGAGAAGTGTAAATAAGAGAGAAATGGTCTCTTATGTGATTGATCTTTGAGCATATTGAATATCCACTTGTGAAAGGTTATTTGGGCCAGTATTATTGATAGATAAAATTCATGGCAGAAAAATCATAGTAGAAAAAGTGCGGCAGAAAAAGCGCAGTAGAAGAATCGCGGCAGTAGAATCCCGACAGGAAAATTGTGGTAGAAAAACTGCGGCAGCTGAATCATGACAGCAAAACCATGGTAGAAGAACCGCGACAGCAAAATCACGGTAGCAAAATCGTGGCAACAGAATTGTGGCAGCAGATTTGGTAGCTGCAGAAAGTTGGCAGTTCGGTAACCACATCAGATTTTCATATTGGAATTGTTCCAATAGTTGCATGGTATGGTATAGGTCTTGATGATTGCTACAAGATTCAAGGTATGGTTTTGGCACATGGTCTTGTGTAAGGGTTTATGGTATTTGGTTTATGGAGATTGTGGTGTATTGCTAGAGGTATCATGTTGGTTAACTTGGAGACATTGTGCATATGGCTGAAAGTTGACTTGATGATTGATCTTTGTGACTAGATCATATTTGGATTATGTCAGATTGATGAGACAATTTTAGGTCATAGGTTGTGTTGTGCATAGTTGATGCACTTGTATTGGTATAGATTGTTGGTATAGTTTGACATATTGTTTTATGTCTACAAGTTGGGTCTTGTACTTGAGGATTGGATTTCTCTTCTTATTTGGTGTTGAAATCTGCAGGTTGGGTCTTGCATTGAGATTTGGTGCTCTCTTTGAGTTGGTGCTCATTTCAGTTGGTGTTGATAAACCCCGAGGATTGTAGTTCGTAATACAAAAGAAACTAATACATATATCTAGTGTTTTTTTATTTATTTATTGTGATGGTGCATAGTTCTTTATTGTTTATATATTTCATTGAGATATGTTTACATGCAAGAAACTAAGTGTGAATAGAAGTAATGTGTAATGATGTTGTGAATGGTGATGACGAACTAAATTTTTGTAAGAAGTTGTAAAAATATCCTCACACTGATTCACCCCCCCTCTCAGTGTGGTCAGTGTGTCCAACATTTCTTCACCATGTGATCCCTAAATAAATCTTCACATGTCAACAGTTTCTTCTAATATGTGAAAAATAGGCTCTGGATTGCATAATTTCTTAATACATTCAGTTAATGATGGTAGGATTCCAAAAATTTCCCTCTTCAATGTTAATGAAAAATGAATAAAAATTTGATCAATATGATCATGAGTGTGTCTAACAAGAAGGAAACCAACTTTCACCTTTTGAAATATTCCTAGTTGAACAAGAATGCATAGATACCCAAACACAAATTGATTTTTGTTTTCACAACTAGTGTTGTCTAACTGTAGATATAGAACTTGAGGAATATTGACATACCAATGAGTGAGCACATGATGAATTATGGTGATGGTCAGATTTTCTTTATTATGAATATTAGGAGTTGTGAAGTAAACCCTTGGACACATTTTTCCATTAAAAACCATACAACCAACAAAGTGAAACTGAATGAAATTCTCTTCTTGTAAATTTTTAGGTGTACGGAAAAAAATATGGTAGAAGTGTTTTCTTCTAGTCCATGCCATCAATTATCATACCTAAATATTTTTTTCAGGCATTATAACACTTCTTTTGATGTTTGTACAACTTTTGCATGTCACTTGATTGTTGATTCTGATGTTCTTGAAGTGATTTGACTATGGAATCTGCACATGATATAAAATGAAAATATTGATAATATGTTTTCATAGTTGATAACTATCCAATTTAAAAAAAAAAATAGTAAATACATATCTCTTTCTACCCCTTTAGATTTATCTCTTCTTGATTTAAGAGGAAGACATATATTGCAAATCCCCATCCTTGACTTCTTAGGAATACAGAAATTGTTGAATTTTTTCTTCCATATTCGTGTAAAATATGCATATGTAATAAAATTACCATTTCCTTCAACACCTTTAACATATTCTTTTTAAAAGTTGTAGATTTCCCTCCTTGATAAATTATCTGGAATATGTATTGTGTCTCTATCTGGCATACACTCTCCATGTTTGGAAAAGAAGTCACGCATCAATGACAATGTCGTGTTTGTTAATATGCCACTCTCTTGTCCATGATGTACCTTTGAGTAAAATGAGGGATGATTTTCCAACCTTGTTTGGATTCTTGATAGATGAAGATTACCAATTGAGTGAATTGTTTTGAAAGCCTTTCTGCAAAATAAAATATTTTCAATGCAATAATCATATCTTATCTTGGTGGATATCATGCACCCTATTAAATATGAATTTTGCATTCTCTTATTCATTGACAAATATATCTTCCTTTTATTTAAGGCATACATGTAGTCCATTCTTTTCAAACAATTCTTTTGACAACATTCACTTGAAATCAAATCACTTATGGATATTGATTTAGTGACAAATTATTTCCTAGACCTTGTATAACTAGAATGATTTGGATTGATATAAAAAGGTCTATTCATGGTCCTAGACACGAATTTTCTTTGCAATGTCTCCACTATTTCATCATCCTCACTAGAGGGAATTTCCTCATCACTAGAAGGAATATCAAGAAAAACATTGTTAGGAGACCGAACAAGAGAATGTCAATCACCTTGATTTGTTGCAGTTGAATGATTGAAAACATTATCTTCATCTGTAGGTCCATCATCATCTTCATTGATAATTCGTTGATAAGAGGAATATCAAACTCACTAGAAAAATTATTACAATCCTCACCGATGTCATTGGATCTTCCATGAAAATATTCACTTGAAGGAAAATCATCATCACCCTTAAGACAATCAATGCCACTAAACTCTTCTCTAACAAGAATGTATTCATCATCAAAAACACCATCATCGGCGCCTCTAAAATCTTCGCTTGAAGGAAAAACATAACCATCACCATTGGTGCCTTTAAATTGCCCACCTGGAAAAAATTGTCCACCATCAACATAATCATCTTCACTACTTTTAAAATCCCCACTTAATGGAAATTATTCAACATCCTCATTAGTTCCTTGAAAATCCTCACTTCGAGGAAAATTCCCATCATCATCATCAATACCTTGAAAATCCTCACTTGGAGGAAAATCATCTTCAACGTTGTTACCTTTAAATTCCCCACTCGGGGAAGATCTTCCACCATTGGCATAATCATTTTCACTGCTTTTAAAATCCCCACTTGAAGAAACTTTCTTCATCATTCTCCTTAGTGCCTTGAAAATCTTCACTTGGAGGAAAATCCTCATTTTGAGAAAAATCATCATCATCAGCATTGTTTCCTTTAAATTCCCCACTCAAGAAAGAGTATCCACCATTGGCATAATCATCTTCACTACTTTTAAAATCCCCACTTGAGGGAAATTCTTCATCATCTTTGTTAGTGCCTTCAAAATCCTCACTTGGAGGAAAATATTCAACATCCTCATCAGTAGCTTGAAAATCCTCACTTGGAGGAAAATCATCATCATCAACATTGCTTCCGTTAAATTCTTCACTAGGGAAAAAGTGTCCACAATTGGCATAATCATCTTCACTACTTTTAAAATTCCCACTTGAGGGAAATTCTTCATCATACTCATTAGTGCCTTGAAAATCCTCACTTGGAGGAAAATCTTTATCATCCTTATTAGTACCTTGAAAATCCTCACTTTGAGGAAAATCGTCATCACCAACATTGTTACCTTTAAATTCCCCACTCGGGAAAGAGTGTCCACCATTGGYGTAATCATATTTGCTACTTTTAAAATCCCCACTTGAGGGAAATTATTCATCATCATCATTAGTGCCTTGGAAATCCTCACTTGGAGGAAAATATTCATTCAGTACCTTGAAAATCCTCACTTTGGGGGAAATTATCATCCCAATCAATTAAATTGTGATCAAAGTCTCCACTTTGACCAAAATTTTGATTATTTTCAATATTATTAAACTACTAAACAGATTGGTCACCATCATATTCCTTCTCTTTATCATTGGTTCCTTCAAAGTCCTCTAATTTAGGACTTTCCTAATGAACATGTTGAATAGAATTGCTTGCACTATGATCAAACTTTTGACTAGATGAAAAATATGACACCTCATTTACATTACAAGTATTCTCATTGTATTTGCTAGTCCCAAAAGAAGAGGTATGTGAACAATTTGTTGATGTCTCATAAATAAAATATTTTTTATCTGACGAAGCCATCACTTCTCACTAAGAACACAGAATGATAGAAATGTTCACCCTCCCAATGACAATCTTAGAACTTGCAAAATAAACTTTTCTCTCTAAAATTTCCCCCTCAAATCTTTTCCTCCAAAATTTCCACCCCAAATTTTTCCTCTATTATTTTCCCTTCAAAATTAAAAATAATCTGTACTCTATTAATTTGTTAATTACAATATTTTCATGTATGTTTGTTTATCCCACATTCATTAAACTTAGCGATGATCCATGTAATATTAGGTATATATGTACATCATCTTCTTCTTTTTTATTTATCCCACATTCGTTACACTTAACAGTAATTTATATCATCTTTGTTATATATACACATTATTGTTTTATCTTTTTACATTGTGTTGAATATTGGGCAACATTCATTACATAGTTTGGAGCAATGTACAAGGGAGAAACATCGAGAAGACATTCAAAGAGAATCTAGAATTTCAAAGGTTGGTTATTGTTTAAATTCTTACCATTTACCAAAAAAAAATTTATAAGATCATCTTTGAATCACATGAGATTTTTTCATGCGAAAATTATAAAAAACCCTAAATTTTTTTAGATGTTTTCTAAGTTTTTCTAAAGAAATTACAACTTTTTGAAAAAATTTAGACCTTTTTCAAAGAAATTTTAACAAAATTATAAGGATTAAAAAAAAAAATAAGGAAAAAAAAAAAAAAATTGGTATACTTTTTATAAAAAATTTACAGTTTTGATTTTTTTAATAAAAAATTTATAGTTTTGGCCCATGGTGATTAGTGGGCAGGATGTCCCTTCATGCGGGACCATGACTTGGCCTATGGGGGCTCTCAGGGCGATGGTTGGCATCACCCCAACCCCTATTACGACCAAGTCATGGTCACGTCTTGGTCGCAGGGGCTAGGGTGATGTCAAGCATCACCCCAACCCCCACCGTGACCAAGTCATGGTTGCAATTTTAGCATCACCCATGTGAACGTGACTTGATCGCGATGGGGGCTGGGGCCAAGGCTTGGTCGCGAGGGCCATGCCCCCCACGACCAAGTCACGATCTGTGGATTGGATCGTGACTTGGTTGTGAGGGGCGCCCATGGATTCACCACGGGGAGCTGGGGCGATGTCGGGCATCGCCCCAGCCCCCGTAGGCTAAGATTTTGTCCAGGCATCGCCCCAGTAACCCCATGGATAAAAAAAAATTAAGTTTAATTTTTATGGTGTATGTTTTTTTTTTAATTTATTATAATGTAAACATTTCCGAGACCTAATTTTTTTATTTTTTTTTTCATATAGGAAAAATGGTAGGAAAGAAAATATATCTGAATGTATTTGGATCACGACGTGTAATAATGGCATCCAAAATTGCAACTGGGAACTCCATGAATGTTACGCAACAAATTGATAGCACATTTGTTCAAGGTCCAACACCTGAGTTGTCAAGGTAAATGAAGAATATTAGAGAGTGGAAATCTATGAAAGGTGAAAACAAATTGGAACATTCTTGGTTTGTTAAAGACAAACAAGGAAACAATGGAGAAAACCTATATTTGTATTGTTTCGAGTTTGAACATGTGCAAGGAAATTATCATCTACTTGGTTTGTTACGAGATATATGTTTGGTGTCAGACACAAATATTGTTTATGCACTCGTGAAACAAGCGAGGAATTATATCAACATTAGATATTGTTTGAAATTGAGAAATTATAACAAGGATTTTTACAAAATTATGTGCATCTATCGTTGAAGACATTGAGAAAGGCAATGTAAGTTTGCTTATTTTTATTTTTGTATCATGTATTATTTTTTAGTATCATGTTAATTTTTTAATTTTATCTAACACGGAAATGTTTTATTTTATTTTCATGAGATTTTGTTGAATGAATTTTACATATGTTAGTGGGGATTTACTCTACAGATAAAAATGTCATGTAAGTCATCCATGCCTTTCATATCGACAAGGCACAAGAAGGAAGGAAAAAGAAACAAAAAGTAACAGAGGTTGAAGCTGCAAGAGTAGACAGACAATAACATGAAAGAAGAAAGAGAACTCCTCTTTCTATAAATCTTAAAAAGTTTACATTTGAAGATGAAGAAACTCCAAATAAATATTTTGTTGAGATTAGTCCCAATCAGGTTATCACTCCTCGCAAGAAGAATAAACAAGAAAAATGCAAAAGAGCGTGGTCAAGGATGATTCCATTCCTATTGATTATGAAGAAATCGTTGATTTAGATCAAACCCATTTAAATCATAAGAGGAAGAAAGAAAATGTTGTTGATGATGAAGAAGTCATCGTTAGCTCTAAATATTATAATGAAAGTCCAGGTAGCAGAGAAATAATAACACTAGGTGTTGATCTAGGGGATGGTATTATGAAAACAACACAAAATGTCATTTGAAATAGATTGAGAATGGTGAACTTAGGTGATGATGGCCATACATTTCAGTTGAATGTGAAGCAGTTTTATAAACTCACGGAAGAGAAATAAAAATATCAAATTAGAAAACCACATCATTTGCATATTCACAATTTGAAAGAATTGATTAGGAACAATCCATATGCACATGTGGTTGACTACCTAATCCTTGTTGACCCAATGGGAGTTCCTAGAAAGGATGAATTTCATAGATCAAAATGTTTTGACTACAAATATTATGTGATTGGAAGAAATCATTATGCATAGGCTAAAAGAGAATTGATGCACTAATATACTAATAACCCTATTTTTGAGACAATAAAATGCATAATTTATGTTGGTTTAACATCTTCAGAAGCAAATTTATTGACATGGGATCATAATACAGATAATGAGTATAGGATGTCCATGAATTTCATTCAAAGGGTGAGATTTATCCATAATGATTTTTCTTAAATATTTCATGGGAAGAGATCAAATGTTGATGTGAAGTTTGAGAAGCAATGTTGTATCGAAATAGGCTTCCTAATTGATAATGAAAATGCAAAAGAAAAAAATAGTAAAGGAAGTGTTGTATTCAGAGATGTGGATAGTTATTTTCAATTGGGATTTAGAATCAGATAGGTATGGGATTTGATAGATGAGATCTTCAGCCTATGGGGAAATATTGGTATAAAAAATCAGAGAGTTAAGAAGGATAAACCCTTAATACATAGCACAAGTAAGACAGGTCTTGAAATCAAGAATCTGCTAGAAGATATGACTATAACACCTTGGAGAATGATACAAGGAGTGAAGGATGAGAAACTTATCATAGTTGTATTATCACGTGTAAGTTCGAGTGAATTGTCAATGGAAGAAATGTGTGATGAATTTAAAAACTAAGTTTGTTGAGTTATTTTTATTTATGTTAGGACAAGAAAATTGTTTTTTTCAGTTTAATATATCAATGTTATAAGTATTTTATTATTTATATCATTATAACATTATTCGTTTTTTTTATTTAGTCACAAGGTGTATATGAGAATATAATAGGAAATGGTTAAGATACTGAATGAAGAGAGTTGGGATGATGTTAAACTCAACTATCCAAATTCAATCTCTACAACAATATTGGAACAACTTTTTGTTGCATTCAAAAAGGTATGTTGATTTATTACATTCATATTATTCGTTTGTAGGTTAATTTATTTCTATTTTATTAGTTCAAGATATATAACTATATGTTTGTTTGTTTCATTAAATATGCCAAAAAATAATGCAGATGGAGTACTTGAAACCTTCAAAAGTTTTATTCAAAAAGTCAAGTTTGAAAGAGAAAGAAGGAGACGTGTTCGAACTGTTGAACTTGATGACACCCTTGATCACTACATTTAGAATGGGCTCAACATTGTTCAATATAAAGTGATATTAGGTGATTGTGAACAAATTACAAATATTGTTCCTAAAAAATAATACTCCCTAGCTATTGTGGATATCCCTCATGGTTATAATATCCAAAACATTGGATATGATACTGAGTCTTGTACTTACCAAGATTTCAATAAAGTGGTCATGGGATTTATGGAAGTAACAACATCACCGTTTTGGAGATTTCTGGTTTTCATTCAAACACAAAAAGGATTAGTACAGTCAAGCTTCAAGGGAAAAAAAAGACAAGGATGAGGCTTAATTGGTAAGATATTGAAAGTGTATGTTTAACGATTAAGATTAGAAATCAATTTTATTAATTCACAAGTTAATTGAATTTACACTTATTTATGTTGCATGAGCAAGCCTAATATTCAGAGCTCCAATAGAGAACCATTTACATGTGATATTAAGAGTATACATCTTGCAACCTGGACAAAAGATGCTTCTTATAATTCTATTATTGTCAATGTAAAGGATGGAGGGAAACCTAGTAGTTTATTGGTTTACAATGTTGTGGTTAGAAATATAACATATGAGGAAAAGGATTTGAAAGGATAAATGGTCAACATTTATCAAAAACCACAAGCATTAATTAATTATCTTATAAATACATTTTCAAATGAAGGAAATTGGGTTTTGGATTTGTTCTCGGGTTTAGGTAAGAATTATGATCTAACCTTGATGAAATCATACTTCAATCTTTATTATTTTTAATTTAAGTCTTTTTTACATTATTTAACTTAATTATTTATTTTGTATTTGGCGATTAGGTACAACAATAGCATGTTGCTTATAGAAAGGAAGAAAATGCATAGCCATCAAAAGTGACCCACTACAATGTAGTTTTATTCAGCAAAGAATTAATGTTATTCCAACTCTTCTAGATGAAATGCAAGAAGTTGGGTTGAGGAAAGGATATTTTAATGAATCAAAGGTGGAAAAAATGTCAAAGGAACCTCGAATACCATTAGGAGGATTGATTGGAAATGATCACTTTTTAGAACTTGCAGATATCAAAGACCCAATGGAAGAGCAAAATGACACAATGGAAACACAGAATGATGACCAAGAAGATGATAATGTGTCTATTGAGAATGATGAATTTGGGGTATCTATGATATTTTTGATTAGTTTTAAGATACCCTTGAAAATGATGCTCAATTTTGCAATTTTTTTATGAGTTATAATTGTAATGTTTTGACTTTCAGATTTTAAAATAAGAATGAATATGTATCTATTGTTGTTTTATGATGAATCTTTTTTATTATTTTCTTTTTACTTTTATTTGTATGTGAATCACTATACTAGGGAATATGGCATGAAATGTTGTCTTTTTTTACTTCAAATGTATAAAAATATGGGAAAAAACGTTAATTTTTATTTTAAAAATCATTATTTTTGTTCAATTATGTCCATAAAAATGTTTTATTTGACATGTTATTTTAAATGGATAGGTACCAAAATGTATAGGTTTTTTGTTATATATGGCTTTAAAATGTATATTGTTTCGCTAAATATGTAAAAATAGTGTTATTTAACTACAATTATTTTCTATGTATTGAAGTAAAGGTAAACAATGTGTTAAAAATGATATTTTCCACTATATTTAAAAAGTATTGAACCACAAATTAATTAAGGAGACACAATTATATGAAAAATATTAATTTCAAAAAATTAAATGGTATACAACATTTTTAACATTGAAAGAAGCATGGAAAAATGATTAAAAACACCGTTGAAATATATATATATATATATATATATATATATATATATATATATGAAAATAGATGAAAAAATAAGCAGTTAAAAAAATAATAAGATACATTATGGATAAGAAGATTTAAATTATTGTCCATTAGATATAGCTTGGGTGGTTGCAAGGAATGATTGTTACCCTCCCCACCCAAGTTCAATTCCTTGTGAGTGACATGTTGTGCCCTTAAATGGATCTATAAGATGCTCTTGTTGTTGAGCCTCCAATATATAGAACATACTCGGTTTCCCTTCGTTCTCTCGCGGATTTCAAGGGGGGTTTCTGTGGATGTAGCGAGAACCGATATCTAGTGTCGTGAATCATGTGAAAAAAAATTATTTAAAATATCAAAAAAAACTTAAAAAAAGAGGGGGGTTCTACCAATATCACTACTTTTCAAAACGAGCTAAAAAATGTGACAAGTTTCAACTATCTAATGCAATTGTATCATGCATAAAACATATATAAAATTCACTTTATGTTAGATGTAAATACAATAGCAAATCTCCTCTGTCATTTTTTCTAGAGCACAAAATGCCACACTTATGTTTATGTGCCATGCCCTAACCCTTTCCTACTGCTTGCTAGACTTTTCCCACAAAAGACCTCTCAAAATTACTTAAAACACATACCCTAAGAGCATATCTACGAGTTTCCCTAGTGTAACACGTGGACATCCGTACTTTACCACATTGCAATTCGTGAATGCCCTTGAATTTTTTGAAAAATAAAATAATCCTGTGTTTTTGGGCGGGTTTTTCGATTGGACTCGTTTCCCAACAACCCTGGCCCGTAATCAACGAAATCCAACTCCCTAAACCTCTTTGAGGTGATATAAAACAATCATTGAGGGATAAGGAGAGTTCAATTCCTTTCATACAAAGTTATGTTGCCAACATCTAGCAAGCCTCCCTTCCCTATAATTCTCTGAGTAGCACCCCCTCTGGTTAGGAAACTCCTTTTCCAACACTTCTTTCTATGTTTATATGACTATAGAGTGTCTCCTTTTCTCTATCTGAGTCATTGAAGGAAGTTTTCTTTGGTTGAGTTGATGCTTGAGGATTCTTGGAGGAGCCCAGATAGTTGGCTTCAAGACGGTGACAGAAGTAGGACAAGGTTGCAAATTTTCCTCTTATTGTTAATAAAGAGTCTGTTTTCCCTCATTTATGGTCTTCATTGTATGTTATTTATATACTTACTTTGAATTTGATCTCTAACATGCACATGATTTTGATAAGATAACTACCTTCGTAGTAGCACTTGTTCTGTGTCTTTTTTGCAAGTTGGTTCCATCAAAAGACCGGGAGCTCTTCGACAGATCAAATCTTGGGATCGACATCAAATGGGAGAATAAGGTGCTCTCCTTCTCTCTTCTATATCCCTACCTACTCCTAATTAAGTAGTTATTTTCTTTAGTCTTTGTGTGTTTGTGTTTGAGGGGAGATATTTATCTCTACCATTTAGTCTTGCTTTGTTGTGATCTTGACCCAATATCACATGGGATTAAATCCCTTAATCATAATTGGTGACTCCATTGGGGATACTCCTAGTTGGGGTAGTTTGGTTGAGGAGTCTTTCTTGCTTGCTTTGTCTTTTTCTATTAGTTTTTTAGTCTTTTACATAGTCTTTTAGCCTCGCATGACCTGTTGCTAAGTCCTGAAGACCTCTTTCTTGGAGTGGCTTTTTATTTTTCTGAGCTTGTCTAGCCATCCACAAGTTGTTGTTCTACAACCCACATGCATCCACGATTTTCTCTTCTACAACCTGTGGATATCCACCAGTTGCACTGCACACAATCGCGAGTTAAATTATAGTTTTTTTTTAAATATCTTTTTATTTCTTGGCTTAGTGCTTGGTTTGGTCAGTTACCTGGGATGTCTTGAGTACCTTTATGACTTTGCCATATTGAAATCTGAAATTTTATCGCACAGAAAAAGAAAAGACCTTACTCTTGGTTTCTCAGCATTCTTGGGCATGAATCATGTATTATGCAGTTTCTTTTAGAAACTTTTAGAAAAAAAAAAGACCTTACTCTTGGTTTCCCAACATTCTTGGCTAGGGGGGGGCATGAATGTATTTTGTTGTTTCTTTTAGAATATTATGTTAGTTATGCTTTGATAGAAAGAAAATAAAAAATAAAAACCTAGTTTTGTGTAGTTAAGTCTATTTCTTTCTTTGCATTATTTGCATTGTTATTTGAAAAAGAAAAATATGTTAGCATAGGTTTTTGTTTTCTTCTCATCTAGAAAGCAACTCAAAAGAAAAGTAAAAAAAAAAAAAAATCATTTTGTTTGCTTCTTTTCTTTTTCTTGAAAGTTGCATTGTGCATTTGCATCGTAAAAGGAAAAAGATTGCATCTTTAAGCTTGAAGGATTGTTAATGCATTTTCTTTATGAAACTCGTTTTCATTTGAAGAATTAGTGTAAATTTTTATTTGCGAGTGTTCTTATAAGTTTCATTTTTACAAGAGTCTCAAACAACAACAGTTGCACCTCCATACCCTTTGAGTAAAAAAAACCACTAAAATGAATGCTAAACTTAAAATGTACTAGACTTTGTCTCTAGGGTTCAAAAATGAGTTTAGGGTTAGGGACTTGGATTAGGATTGGAGGGATAACTCTCCAAGGCCATTGAAAAAAGATAAGAGTATGAGCTAGGGAGAATCTCAAATCCAATTTTCGTATAAGTATATTCGAGAGCCTCCTCTAACATAGGAGATAAACGTGAGGTCGCGTGAAGAAGAGTCGAGGAGGTTTCCCCTCCAAAGCTTGACTAAGTGTAGTGGAGAGATCGTATGTCGGGGGTTTTCTTAGTACCCATGCTTTAGTGAGAGGCGGTGATTTCAAGGCTTTGGTCTTAGCTACCCTACCCATACGTTCGATCTTGACTTTCAACTGTACCCCCCAGATGTTGACTGCAAGTTGGTAACCTTAGTGTACTTTCCTAGGGATCTCAGAGGTGACTGTGGGGGATTTCTGTGGTACCTGGGGCAGATTTCATATCACACTTTTTAGTACTTTTGGAGGGTKCCCCGCGAAGCGTGGGTACTTGCACTGGATAAGGATGGTTAGTGGAGGTCGAGATAATTTCTTCTCACTCCTTCATTTGTTGGTCCACGRGACTTAATCAACCTATGCCTTCATCCAAAAGGTCCCTTTCCAATTTTTTCATTTCTTTGTACTGAGGACCTCATCCACCTGGGATAAATATTTGGATAAGTTGTTTTCTTGTGATGTTTCTCTTAGGGATTTTTATTGGAGTTTTTCTTTGTATAGTTGGCCTTAGTTTGTTTCARTGTCATCGCTCTTGGATCATTGATTCAGGTTGGTTGATCAACTTCTCCGCTAGTTAGGAAAGACCCCTCATATTTCTCTTCAAAGTGTTGAGGCGCCTCCTAGAAGGCATGGGTTTTAATACCATTGGTGAACCAGGATCGGTGTGTGATACTTTAATGGACATGAACAATCCCACAAGGAATGAACCTATGCATAGGAATGATATGGACAAGGTTCTTCAGGATACCAACCAAGCAACCCCTTCCCAAGAGGATTCTTGTGTTTTTCCTTCTTTTGGAAACGTTGGTGTTCCCTTGATGGCCACTTTGAACATTCCTGGGTTGAATGTAGGACCATCGATTTGGTTGTGGACCACTCCAAATGTCCCAAATGCTCTTGATGCTTCTCAGATAATCATTTTATGTCAGGGGCATCATACATATTTTTATCCTTCACCTTCTGCATGTGCAAAGGTTACTTCTCCTCCTCTTCCCCCTTCTAGTGAAAGTCTTGATGCTAGTAACCAGAAGTCTAAAAGGAATAGGAAGAGGAAGAGGAAGCAAAAGAAGTCAACAACCTCTGCTACCCATGTTGGAGACCTGTCACCAGCCTCTACAAGTCATGTTGGGGGAAAGCCACTAGCCTTTGATAATCATGTTGGAAGCACAAGTCCAGTCACTACAATTCATACTAGCATTCTCTCACCAACCTCTCCTAGTCATGTTGGGGATTCGTCGACAACCTCTGTGAGTCATGTTGAAGAAAAGCGAACGGCCTCTGCTAGTCATGTTCGGGGCATGCAACTAGCCTATGTGAGTCACGCTGGGAGAAAAATTCCAGTCCCTACTAGTCATAATGGCATCGAGTCACCGACCTCTACGAGTCATGTTGGAGTCTTGTCACCAACCTCTGCTAGTCACGTTGGAGATGTGCAACCATCTTCTTCTAGTCATGCTTGGGGAAACCCACCAACCACTGCAAGTCATGCTGGGGGAACTAATATCGTTGAGAATCCTAGACGTATAGGATGTAATCCCAAGTTCCCTTGTAATATTTGCTAAGGATATCACCTTATTTATTTATTCCCTGCTATTTCCATGGCATGAGAAGCATGGTTCTTGTCTAATGACCCTTCTAGTTCTAAGTCATCTTTTTTTTCTCAACATTCTAATCAATCTTTGGTTGACAAAGTGGTTGTGTCGATGCAATCTCCAACCGACACCACTCTTATTTTGGGGGGTGATGCGTATATTGACCATGTTGTCTTGCATCCTATTCCACTATTCTTTGAGGAAGTGGTCGCACCGATGCAATCTTCGGTCGACCCCACTCTTCTCTTCGAGAGTAACAAGTCTAAGGAAATGGTCTCATCAATGTAATCTTCAGTTGATCCCACTTCTCTTTTGGGGAGTGATGTCACTTTTGACCATGTTCTTATAATTTCCATTTTAGTACCTTCTAAACAAGGGGGCATTCCACTCTCTTCGAATATTCTCCCTCCAAGTCCTAGGATGGTTTCCTTTGATTGGAATAATCTTGTAGAGCCTCACCTTCCTTCTTCTACACCCTTCCACATAATGGTTGGAATTAATAATTTAGGAATTTTCAAAACTATTGTAGATGAAGGATACTCTTCAAGTCTTTTATCATCCTCGGCTTGGAAAGCTTTGGGTTTTCCCAAGATTGTGTCAGCTACCAGTGATTTGTTGGCTTTCGACAGAGGACCTGGCGAATGTCAGGGGGTTCTTCCTCAGTTTCTTATCACGTTAGGTGGGAAGATTGTTCGAGTCGATCTATTAGTGGTGCCAAGCCCTTTAGAACTTAATTTTCTTCTTGGGCATGATTATGTGTATGCGATGAATGATGTGGCGTCTATGCTCTTTCATGTTATGCATTTTCCTCACAATGGAAGCATTGTCACTATTGATCAGCTTTCATTTGATAATCACCATCCTGGTTTGGCTTTACTCCAGGTTTCCCCTTTGTGTGTTCCTAGTGTTAGAGTAGAATCTTCTCTGCCACGGGTGAATTATGTGGCATATTATCATTGGTGTTCAATTGCTCCTAAGAAGGAACCTTTATAGTTATGTTTTCATTCTCGAGACAAGGTCTCAAAAATTAATCAGGTGCTTTATCTGATGGGGGAATGGGAGCCATTGCTTCCCCCTATTGGCCCGAGTAATCTAGTGTTTCCTCTTGAGTTTGATCTGGTTGTTTGTAAGACCTCGAGCCCTGGTATTTATGCTTTGTCGAGCCCCAGTTTCATGGATTTTGATTTTCCTTCAAACGAGGCCATCCTTGAAGCTACGAGAATGGATCTTCGACTTTCTCCTGAATTGGAAGCTTTACTGGTTGGTTACTAATGAAACCCTTGGCTTGAGCCTAGCAATTGGCTCTACCCGAAGCACTATTATGCATAAGCCACAAGGTTGTGCATTCCATTGTACATATTATATTTTTATGGTTTATGGTTTTCAAGTACTATATCCCTTAATACTTGTATTTATCATAGGTTTCTATATTGGACTTATTAACTTCTAGGTAAGTGTTTTTGGTCTTATATACAGGACTTTGGAGAAATTTTATTTAGTACATTTTCTTTCCATGTCGATCCATTCTGACAGGTAATGATCTTGAAACTAACATATAGGTTAGGTTTTCCCATCCATGATTTTTTTCATTATCCATTTCTTGATTCATTTTTCCTTAGGATCGACCCCACTAATTTGTGACACAGAACCTTCTATGTTGTTTAGAAGTGTCGTAATTCATGTGGTAGAGCCTACTTTCCATTGGCATCCTAGTTTAGAATCCCTTTGTATTATGGCGCTTATGATGCAAGTATTTTATTAGTCTTGGGGGTCATGGTTATTCCTGCCATGAGTTTGCGTTTGAACTTCATGCTTCTTACTCTCTCTCATTCTGGCCTTTTCCTGTGGCACCCCTATCTTATATGTTTCTCACAAGAGCATTATGGAGTCCATATTTAAGCTCTTTTCAGACTCCTTAAAATTGAAAAGATTGTCGAGTGACCTTGTTCCTTTTACACTCGTTAAATGGACCTGCAGGAACGTCTATTCAGCACAAGTTTACCTCTTTTTTCAGACTGAATACACTAATTACAAAAAAGGTATACTCTAGTCTACTGGCTAGTACTTTCCAAAGTTGAGTTGTAACTACATCTACATATTGACTGCTCGCACTTTTAGGCCTAATGTCGGCTTCAAAATGCTCTTGTTGAACCACTTGCCTATGCATTCCTATCGGTTCCCATCCTTGCATTTTATGCCTTTGCGACTTGATACCTTATCCCTGGAGGGAACATTCCCCGAATGTATGTATCTTGCACATGCATCCTTGCATTGAGTATAGGTACGTTCTTTGCACTCTGGAACTAGTTTTCTTGTCCGCGACACTCATTTCCTCCACTTTACAATAGGCATTCTTTTATTCTTTTTCAGGCTTCTATAACATGAAAAAGACAAAAAAAAATCAAAAAACCAAAAAGAATGGGAAAACATCTATCTCTTTTGTTGGCATCAGTCTTGTCTCCCTTGAACAAATCACAATCTTGAGTCAATATATCATCATTTTGGGTTAGTATGGATTTAGGATACTTTTTCTCACTTTGAGTTTTTTCTCCCTCGGTTAGTTATTCTTCCAACTATATGGAGCATTTGTTAATGTTTCTTGTGTCACAAATGTATCCCAGCTCATGGTAATGTTGCATGAGTCATATAATGTGTCATTCTTATGTTCAAGGGAAATTTTTCAACATGTGTCAGCCATTCTACAGTTAGCATGTGACCCCACAAGTCGGACTTCCCAAGTCAGTCTCATCATCATGAGTATCAGTCTCTTCGTCCGATCTCTTCCAAATATTTGGCCTTCTGCCACCCTTCATGTTGGATGATGGAGGATGCCTTAAGTAATTCCTTCCAGTAAGTTCCCTCCCATCGACTTCAACACATCTTTCTCTAGGAGAGGGATCTAGAGTTATATTTTGGTACCTTGGGGCTTGCATTCATCAGTGGCAAGTTCCCTTGCTATTGATAGTGGGAATACCTCTGTAACACCCCTATTTCCCCCAACTTGTAATTAATAATTAATTAGATTTACCATGTTGTGGAACGGAAACTGTGTAAATGTATTATTGTTTGAGTTTCCAATAACTGACTGTGCGAGTGAAGACTTGAAAGTATTGGCCATGATATCACTAGAGCAAATAATGTGAAAACTATAAGAGAGGGTGCATTATATAAAATAACCCCAAATTTCCCTTTGATGAGGATAATAAACCTCCTTCGGATCCCAAGGAGAGAAACCAGTTAATGAAGAAAGGACCAGTGGTTGAATTATCAACCACCCCCATGAATGGAAGCATGGTATAGCTGCAGAATGTCATCCCGAAGTACCACTGGGTCTGGCAGACTATGTTGAACCAAGTTTCCTTGTGACAGAAGGAATAGGATGGAACAAGGAAGAACCTTCCCGAGAAGGGTGTGCGTGTAAGGGGATAGACCCATGTAGACATTAGAAAAAGAGAGAGAGAGGGAGATCTCTCAGAGTATGTAGAGAACGGGACCTGAGCAGAAGGTCACGTTCTTGATGTTGAGGAAGCATCTGATAAACCTTGCAAAAGATGCGAAAGAGAAAGTATTGATGAGAATTGGCATAAATTCCCTAGGGATATCATGGCTTGGCACAGGGGTGGCCATAGCTCTAAGAATGAATGCCTATGAGCCTATGGTTGGGTGGAAGGACGAACACCCATAGTCAGTTAGTTGGCTACCACCTGTAATAGATAAGTAATCTCATGTTCTGTGCATTTAAGTAGTAACTGTAAATTAAAGTTGGACATCCTATGAATGTTGTAGGGATGGACATGTTTTATTAATGGTTATACTATATTCTTTCAATTCGTCCTAATTGTGTATTTAAGAAAATAAGGAACTCTTTGTGTTGTACACAAGTTAAAATAAATGAACTGTGAATTTGTTGACTTTGGGCATAACCTCACGTGTGTATGCCTACACTCCCAGTCATTCTAAAGGAAGGGGTCGATCAAGCCCAGGAGAGGTAGTGCATGTGAGAATAGTGCCTCTATGAGGAGGGAAGAGATCGAAAACCCCCCATTAGTTCTAGAGTTGATAAATGAGTGCAAGAGGTGTGCGAAGGATTTCTGTAAGTGTTGATTTCAGGAGAATTAGCACAAAATACCTAAGTACTTAAGGAGTTGGAAAATCTCGGGTAGGATAGCGATATTTGTTTTGAAAGGAGAGATCCTTTCGTTGGAATACGAATAGATGAGATTAGTTCGGGAGAAGCCGAAGTTCTTCACGATCCTCAAATCTAGAGAAATAACATGGGTGTTAACCCTTAGAACTCTTCAGACTTTGAGGGTCCGGCGAATCGAGCATCTTCATTGCACAGGAGGTGAAACCCCTAAAGTCCCGAAGTAATATGGGTCGTAGACCTGAGGATTCATGGGAACTATCCCGACTAGCAGATCTACGATATAGTCAGTCTAGATTTGACCACTTCGGGAGGACAGAGATTTGGTAGCACTAAAACCCCCAAAGTCCCTAAGTCCCAAAGTTGATGTGGACCGTGGATCTAAGGATCCTTCGGGATCCCTCACGATCGTTTGATCGTAGGGACACGAGTATCAATGGCGAGATCCTGTGGGAGACCATGTGTCAAGTGACGAGGTTTTCAGGTGTCCCCTTGGAGTGGCACACACTAGGATCTAAAGGATCCTTGAACAGAAGTTACGAGCCGAAGAGGCAAAGCAGATATGATTCATCCAAGCCAAAGGGACATGTGTCATCAGATCCTACACTTCAGGTGAAATCACTCCGAGAGAAAAGGGGATGTGTTGAACAAAAATGCATGAAATCCAAAGAACCGTAGTTCATCTTAGTCATCTGTCAGCTAAGGACAGGTATCATCAGATCTTCCATTTCGGGAGATAGCCACTTCAGAGGAAAGTGGGTTCATGCGAGTTGAGAACTCTCGAAGTAAATCGTGATCGTCGATTTGAGAGAGGCACGCGTCGACAGATCGTCGACTTCAGGTGAAATCACTCCAGGAGAAAGCGGGTGGGGAGAGGTTGAAACTCCCAAAGAGCCAAAGTAATTTATAGTCGTTGATCTATGGGAGACACGCGTCATCAGATCGCATACTTCAGAAGCGGGGATAAAGCAACACGGAGTAGAGGGATGCCCGAAGTGGATCCCCACCATTGAATGAGAGGGACGTGTGGCGCACAATCCTTAACTTCAGAAGAAAACACTCCCGGAGAAAAGGTGGTGTGAGCGTCTGAGAATCCCGAACATCGAAGTCTCGAAGTGGATCTGAGTTGTTGATTTAGATGGACACGTGGCACCTGATATGGAACTTCAAGTATGGATTACTTCGAAGGAAAAAGAGTTGGAGTGATTGGAACTCATGAACATCAAAGTCCTAAAGAAGATCATAATCGTTGATCATGAGGAACGTGTGGCGCTTGATCTGTAACTCTGGGTATGGAGTACTTCGGAGGAAAAAGGTGTAGGAATGTTTGAAACTCCCGAACGTCGAAGTCCCGAAGTAAATCAGGGCCATTGAAATCTGTGAGGACACGCGGCGTCGGATTGTGAACTTCAAGGGTTTTTTACTCCGGAGGATTCGCATGGTGGTCATCTTGGCACCTATTATCTTGGCGTCTGGTCATAGCCCACGGTCATATGAAAGTATATGGAGATGAAAGAACTTGGGAGAGGATATCTACCAGCTCTAAGCCCATTTTGAAGCATGGATATCGTGGTTGGAAAGCTATGGAAGAGAAGAATGGAATAGAGACCCCAAATGAGGGTATTGATTATCCTAAAAAGAGAAAAAAATTGAGTCCCCACCATGGGTGTGTTAAAAATTGGTATCAAAGCATGGTTACAACACTTGGCCTACTTAGGCTCATGCACGAGTCATATGAAAATATTTCTGGATAAATTTAAGGAGTAACACCCTATCTTACCGCATTCCTAAGAAGCATAGAAAACCTCTAGTGAAGAGAGGAATGAAATTCTTTATTGTTGATAGATGTTTTGGAAATTAGCACTGTATGTTGCTAATATCCCCAAATAAAGAAGTTGACTTCACTGTGCAATTGTACGTGTTGTTGTACAATCATAAGATTTAGTCACCAAGGCTTAAGATGGGCATGTGGAGAATGTTACTGCAAAACATAAATCATCTGTATAAGTTCCTTGAGTAGAAGGATGTAGATTTAAAATAAAGTTGGGATTTTTACCCAACGATATTGAATCATGCTAGTTTGTGAAAAAGGAAGCCTAGCATTTCTTGAGAAATGGTATTCGATCCTACAGGAATGGGATTATGCTGAAAAGCACTCATAATTAAACTAAAATAGCAATGCGAACGGATGGAGAGGATCCGTAGTAGTAATGATTACTACTTTAATGAAGGGTTAAACCTAGTATAGGTGTATAACTCCTCACGATCATAGGAATGAGTCTGGTAACCATTCCCTGAAAAGGGAGAGCATGTGTAGCTCTCGGGTTTCAAGTGGACTGAGAAACAAATTTTGTTTCTGCGTACAGGAATTGTTGGACAGGGTTTTTTCTAATCAAGCTGATAAACGGAGTTGTATAATTATAGAGTGATTGAGTGAGAAATCACCACAGCCTCCCTTTCTTGGTGGATAGGAAACTAATATGCCATAGTTCTCGTGGGAGGAGGAGAGTGGCCTCCATCCCTAGTTGTGTTGAACATAAGGAGGAATTCTAGGTGTAATGGTCAAGACCGATCTTGACCTAAAGATACTCTGGATTTCTGAACTAGGATACTTAGTAAGTAACATAATTCGAAATTTCATTTGGGATTTAAGGGAATAGTCCAAATGGTAATAGACATTAAATTGTTAAAATTAAGATAAAATGGTTGACTAAATGTTGGTCCTATATGTGGTAAAGGAAGTGTTGGAGTACTTCTAGAAGCCCAATGGGTTAGATTGACATCCAATGGTGGATGGTATCCATATATATATAGTTGGAAGCTAGCTTAGTTGATTATGTTACCTTGGGCATGGTTATAATTGCCCAAATTGTATTTATAAGTTGGGTAATGTTCCAGGGAGGTTGATACAAGAGTGTTTTCCTGCTAGTTGTCATCGTATAAAAAGGGAACCTAGTTATGACTATGTCTTATTCAACTTCCATGTGGATGGCATGTGAATGACTGCAAGCTCTCAACTAAGAGGGAAATTAAGTGTTGAGTATCCCTATGAGGCTTGTCATAAGAATGGAAACAATATCCTTGGAGGAGGATCTGGAAGTCTGAGATGCCCATGTGCATGCATGACATGGAAAGGATGCAAGCAATGAGCTTGCATGATGAATGTTTTGTTAGGTTTGTGTGTGTTTATGCTTGAATGCATGGATTTAATGCATTGTGAAGCTTCTTGATATGAAGCATGATAGTAATACCAATTAGGTATGAATGATATTAAACATGAAAGTGATGCACATGTATGATGTAAGGATATATGTATACTAAAAGCATAGTATGACTGCCTTGATGAGTGATATGTAAGGCAAGAATTACACTTGCCAAGATCAAGTGAATACCATGGATGCATGGTTGAATCCATTTTGAAGAGTCGTGAAAGTTTTGTTTTGAGTGATAGCTTAAGGAGAATGCGCTCCATTCCCTTAGGAAATATGAGTATAAATAAATGAAAGAGTAAATGAGCAAGGATGGTCTATTGTCAAGATAAGAGGCAAATTACTATGCCTTGAGGATCACATAAGAATGAGTTTGAACAGTCATGAGTTGACTATTTTTAGAATAGAGATATATGTAGGCTGTGAAATATACCCATGGCAGCTACACATTGACTTTTGATTATGCATATGGTTAAGTACATCATGGATGTAAGTTAACAAAACCAGAATATGTATGGATACATAATTTGGGTGCATGACGAGGATGCATGTTTATATTCCTTAGGGAATATTTGGTAAATAGTTAAAGCTAACTCAAGGTTGAGGCCATCACAGATAGTGATGGACGTGCAATAAGGAAGTTGCATGTTGAGGGAGTTGCATGTGGAAGAACTGTGTGAAAACTCTGTCAAGAGGTCAGAGTCACAACCTTAATAACTGTTGAGAACTAAGCAGTAGGCTACAAGCTTATATNATATATATATATATATATATATATAAGAATCTTGGATTACATTTTTAAAACAAAATGTGTAGGTGGAAGACTAACAACTGAATATTAACCACTCTGATAACCTGGCAGAGGAGATGAACACGAGTCATTCATCGGAAGGAAACCGATCTCATTCATCAGATTGAATTCAAGATCCATTGGAGTTAATTTATCAAACGCCAGTAGTTCGATAAGATCGACGGCCCGCATTCATTGCGGAGATCAAATAGGTACATAGGTTAACAACAGAGCATGTTCCCGTAATTTAAATTCAATATAGTTTTGTTTCGAGTTTGGGGTCCAATTCTAGATCGGATGACCCGTATTCATTGCAGAGCACAAGGGCAGAATTAACGGGCGTTCCAGTTCATGGCTCACAATCAACCTACATCGTTGATCTTGTCGGGGTGGATGATCAATGGCCACGATTAAAAGAGTTGGGCGAGCACTTTTCAAATTACGGAGATTGAACTCTCCAATAAAGAGCGAGCACATTAGGGATTCCGCAATCACTATGAACCGTTGATCTATGAACAATCGGTGGGTGGACCTGCAAGGAACCCACGCGTTAATGCCATGTAAACTTGTATTGTGATTGGGTTCTGTGATGGATTTGGAAAATCAAACTCTCAGTCTAAATTCTCGATCAAATACTTCTATATCGGAATTCTTAGGTTTGGAATCGTGTGGATAGAATCGATCTAGGGATAAGATCGAGGACCTATATTCATTGCGGGGAAGGTATATGCACTCGGGTTAATGTTGGAGCATGTGCCCGTAAATTAAACTCAATTTTGTTTTGTTTTAATTTTGGGGTCCGATCATAGATCGGACGGCCCATATTCATTGCGGAGATCGGAAGGAGAATTAAACCGCGAGCACGTTAAGGTTTCGAAATCCCTTGCAGCCATTAGATATGGGGGAAGACGGATTTGCACCATCAATTTGTAGACAAGGGGTTTAGCCAGGATCATAGCGCCTGGACATGGGAGTTGAAGGGATAGCGCCTGGAAAGAATAAAGCTGAGGTCACAGCTCTCAGTCGCATGGAGAGAAAATGAAGTTCCTCTGGGCTAGTCAAGGAATATAGATTTTAACACTCTGCCTTAGACTGTGGTAGCGAGGACTGGTTCTATGGGAATAAAGGTGCTCATAGCTAGTACATTGCATGGAATTTCTTCGAGGAAGTGCATGTTTGCATGAAGGGAAGACAATGAACCCATGATTGAGGAAGGAGAACCTTCCAAAAATTTTGAGTACATTATATGGATATCAAAGGAATGATTAAATGCATTCATGTGAAACCTGGAGTTTCATGAATGACGATATTAGGGCTGTGTGTTGGTTGTGGAGGCTAATTATCTTCCTAATTTATAGGTCTTTTACTTTCAGCCATGTTTATACCCCATGAAGTATTTACACCCCAGAAGTATGTACACTCTTCCACGCGGGGGAGTGCAGAGGGGGGGGGTACCCCCTCTACGGGGTCCGGGGGGCCTATCCCCCCGGCTAAGGGGTCTAGGGGAAAGAAGGCCCCCAGCGGGGGTTTGGGGGAAGCGTCCCCCGATGGGAGTTTGGGGGCGAAGCCCCCGAAGCAAAAATTTCCTTGTAAAAGTATATTGTAATTTCATTATAAATCTGGACCGTTCATTATAGGGTCGCAGATCTAACGGTAGAGATTATGTTAGGGTTTTTTTCCCTAGAAGGAAACCCTCTTTTATGAGGGAAATGTATTGCGGCTATGGATGATGGTGAATATTGTATTATGAGAGAGGAGATTGTGAGAGAAAGAAGAGGAAGTTACAGTGGGTTTTGTTGTAGGTTGTATCCCTTCATTTGTTGGATAATAATAAAGGAAGGACCCGGCAATTTTTCTGGTGGACGTAGCCCACACTGGGTGAACCACGTAAATCTGTGTCTCTCTTGTATTGTGTGCCTTCTGTGTTTTGTTTCTGCATTTGTTTTATTTTATTGCTCCGCAGTCCTGTTTTTCTAACAACTGGTATCAGAGCGTAAGGTAACTCGCAGGAAAAGAGGGTTCCTGGTTCGAGTGGGAGCAAT